>CAAKMY010033649.1:0-23471 GCA_901111285.1 Corrigiola litoralis | reverse complement strand
TTTTACCTAAACTACACTTTTTGTAATAGTAGTTTCCTACCTAAACTACACTCCTTATAATACTATGAAAACTCATTAAAAGAAAAGCTAAAATCTAAAATCCTACTTGGCGCTCTAATAATCACCGAAAACTTCCTCCTTTATATATATATATTGACTATTAGATTAGATTAGATATAGAGTTGATTTTCATCTCTAAAAGATCTCAACACCAACAAAACCAATGCTGGTAGAGCTTTGAATGGTCGTGGAGACGTGGAGTATCCAAAAACAATGGGCACAAGAATTCAAAAGCCTTAAAAGTAGCTTAGTTTACAGATTGGGTTCTCAAGCAAGTGTAATGTTAAGCGGAATACCGTGCACATAAGATACAGCTCGTGGGCTCACAAGAAGATACGACTTGTGGGCTCAGATGCCAAGAAACACCAGTAAGATGGAGTTGGCCCAATATATATGTCGAAGATAGTTTTGCTGCGACAAAAAAGTTGCTATTGGGAAAATTAACATGTTCCTATAAAATCTGGAGCACTTAGATCAACTGGTAAGGGATTGATCTAATTTCTTAATTAACCAATGGTATTAGGTTTGAGAATCTGGAAATGCTTCGGTGTTAAAACTCATAGGGACAACTTTGCCGTCTTAATGGTCTTAACCGGCTCGAATCTGAACTTAACTAAATGATGAAAAAAAGTGTCCGAATAAAGAAAAACTCCAATTTAGCAATGTTTGAACTATTTTTTTATTGCTATCATATATTCTTTTCCATCCATACACATAAAAAGTAATTCCTCTTCGAGTCATATTTTTCACGTTCATTAAAAAAATATAGACGAAGGGTCACATATTGTAAGTTGTTAGCATTCCAATATATCGTGGTTGATAATAGGTAGATGGTATTTGTAGGGTCCTTCCGTCGTGGTAATGGTTAAGTGTAGAAGTTTTTACTTCGCTTGTATTTGTTAATTGAAAAATGATTCTATAAGCATGCTATATTTAACACAACTTACGAGAGAAAACGGTCTACTTTTTTATCATGCATAAAAGTACACCAACTTCTTGTAAGCTAAATTTTTTAAACTTCCTAAAAGCCCAAATTAAGTTATAAATTTATATGCCAGTATGGTTTGGTCTACTTTTAAGATAAATGTAAACGGTTTCTCTCAAAACTTTCTGATAATTTAATTTGAATTAAATCAATATATAACAACGTACTTTAAGGTAAATTTTTGTGTTTTGACTAGCATAACTAATTTTAAGATTTATGTATAGATTCTTTAATATAAAATTGCATCATGAGATTGTCTCTCTTTAAATTTATGTTGGATCATTTAGAAATAAAGATAAATTTCATAGTCTTTAAGTATTTACTTTACAATTTTTTATAAAAATAATCATATAAACCCAATTGATCATCATGGATAATTCATTTTTCAGTTACAAAAAAATTTATTGTTTTTTTAATCTAATCAAGGGTTTCACGAAAGCAATAAGTCTATAACTAATCCACATTTCTTCTAAGATACGGAGTAATAATTTATGACTGTCTAACAGATGCGTACAGTACAGGCGTACAGTTGGTACAGGTATAAGTGTACAACGTATTCCTTGACGAGCCTGCCCAAATTGACTAGCGTACAACCTATGGTCAAGCAGCAAAAGAATAGTCAAGTAGAAACAACGGCACGTCAGTGGAAAAGATGTACACTCTGATCATTATATTGGTAACGACCACTCTCAAGATCGAACAACAATAAGCTCTACGTACAACATTTGACGTTTTCAACTGATAATGGTGTCCAACCTTCATTTAATCATATCTGTAGACCGACCTCTAGAAATACAACAGATGACTACCTTTTTGAACACTTGCGTTTCCCCGCATCGCGCGTCGTATGTTAGTACCATGATAACATCTGCATGTAACAGTTGCCACAAATTTTCCACATCATCCATCTTTGATTTTTGTTCAAATAAATTTGATAATTGTAGATTTGTAGTTATGTTTTAGGTGTTTGTTTCCATTATGATTATTTATAGCTAACTAATATAGTCCACAAGACATGGATGGAATACACGAGCTAAACGCAAATATGGGCAATAAATGAAGCTTTCGATATGTTAGAACTGAATGCACCTGTTATTTACTAGGCGAAACCATAGTGTAGAACTGTAGATCCACCCTTGCCTCAAAAGGCTAACTTAAGATTACAAAGAGAGAAGACACAACAATACAAGTGGACTTGGACACAACACACAAGTCGCGTTAATGCGTTATTCCTTGGAACGATCTTAACTTAACTAGCTAGCTAGCTTGTTCAGCACTCAGCAGTTGACAAATTGGTAATCGACTTGAAGATGGCCTTGAGCATTGCCTTGTCCATTGGTGTCAATTTGGTTAAACACATTAACATCGAGGTCTAACCCTCCATTGCTGCACTGATCTACAATTCTCACCGTCACTTGAGCTCTTGTTGCTCTGTTTGTCACCTGCATAGCGATATTTTGGAATCAAACAAACCATAGGTGGAATTACCATTTTAGTTTCTATCTTTGTCAGACGGAGTAGAGAAACAATAGAGTAGAGTACTGTGAATTTCGAAGCCTAGACTACATAGTCTACATACTCCGTAGAACAGACTCAACCCAAAGAGGAAATGATAGAATCATCTTATAATCGATCCTTAACACTTACAGAAATTAAAGAAAGCCACAAGAATCGTACTTCATTCGTATGAACGTTATTTTAGCTAATTTATGTGCAGAAGTATTTTCTCACATATGTTGTTTTTTTTTTGTTTTTTTTTTTTGAAAGAAAGAATGTTGCTTTTGGTAAGAGAACTTGTTCCAAACATGTGCCGTACCCTTAGTACTATATATATGTAGCTAATCATTAGTCTTTTCAGTCTTATGTCTTAAGCAGCAACAGATAAATAGTAACTTTTAGATTAGAAAAAGAGCTAAATCTGTTTCTTAAACAATTCGATGAAGGTAGACGGTAGTAGTATTAACAGTATTAGACTCAAGTGAAAATTGAGAGAGGATTACCCTAAGGCACTTGCCACAAGAAGCTTGGCCGTGAGGGCCTTGAGGGCCACAAAAGGCAGTCCATCCATATTTTTGACGCCAAGACAAAGGCTGGTTGCCATCATATGTTGCGCAATATACACTTGCTGTATATAAACTCCACCCAATATTCTGTGGATTGTAATTATTATAAGTTGCCCTCACATTTTGTGCGCTCTGCCCTGCTGCACCCACTGCTAGGCACACTATAACTAAAAGCACAAGGTTAAGGCCTACTCTCTCCATAACGCTTCCTATGTTTTTCTTGTGATTAGCTATCTGATTCTCAAGAATGGTTGCTTGATCAAATAGCTAGAAGTGCCTATTTATAGGATCTTCATGGAGTACATGGCTGCTAAGTTTGTTGGATTTACATGTTGCCCTTGTAGTTGGAAGACTCTGGTTAACTTTGAAAATTCGACCATCAATTTAGACATACTATTAATGTGACATGTTTAAGACTTTGTCAATCTGATACACGTACGATGTGTCTTCAGTGCGTAGCATTTATTAATGGGGACCTAAATCCAAATTTTAATATAACAAAATATTAGCAATTCCATATAAATCAATACTTAAAATAACATTAGAGAAACAAAAATGAGTTTTGTGTTTGCAATTGTTTGGTTGCTAAGTTTTGGATCAATAGTAGTAAGTAAATCTAGATTATTATTGATTGTGTTTCTTTGTAAAGAAATTCTAAAAATTGATCTTTGACTTGATAAGTGATCAAAATTCTGTATCACAAAAGCTAAATGCTCAAATATATTACTTTTAGTATCCACCACTTAATGGTCATCACTGGAACTTTTTTTTTTTTGACACACGTCATTTGTCTTTCCATTGCTCAAATTATTTTTATTATGATTATTACGTGCTTAAAAATTAGATGCAAAAAAGTGTCTAATATTTTCAATTATATTAATTATAAAATATCTCATGAGTGATGCTACTTGCCCAAAGGAAAATTAAAGAAAAACATTATGTTCAAATCACTTAACATTTGTCATTTGCAATCATATAACACATCAAGATAAAACGACAACATGCAACAATAATAATAGAGGCCTTTGCTGGGACGGGAGTTCCACAACAAGCGCTTCCTAATCCAAGGTCCCCGCATCATGGATTTGCTGCAGTGGGCTTGAGGGAGGCGTAGCCTAATGGGTTAGAGACTTAGAGTAGACCATTCTTTTTCCTCGTTTCTTATAGTTTTATGTAAAGCCGCTAATCGGGCAGATCATGTCATTTTTCGATCGAGTCATGTCTGTTTGGATCGGATCAAGTCAGGTTTTGATCGTTTTGGGTCATGACTCATGACAATCTTTGGTTCGGTTTGGGTTCAGGCCATATTGAATATGGGTCACATCGGGTCATTAATTTTTCCGGATGGGGTTAGGTTCGATACAGGGTGGTTTCAGGTCGAGCCATTTTGAGTAAAATAAGTGATCAACTACGGGTCGAGTTAATCTTTACTATAAGATTAAATTAATAAAAAAATCCAATATTTAATATTAAATTTTATGAAATAGTAAATTAAAATCCAACATTATATATTAAATCAGTATTGCTTATTATTTACAGTGATAGTAGTACTAATACTTTCAATGGAAGAGTTTTTTTTTTTTTGGTAAGTAAGACGAGGGAGAACTTAAAGAAAGCAAAAATAACTCAGATATTAACCACGCGGGATCATGCCACCCCCATGATATCTTGCTCCATAGGCTAGACATTGAGGGGACTCCAAAATGGCAAGCTGATCTTATTGCTCCACAGTAGGTTGGATCACCAACCCGCCCAACTATTCACCTCATACAAATGAATCATCTTGATCTCCCAATCTTCATTCACAATAAGATGTTTACACTCCTTGAATAAGTGAAAATGCGTCATATGCTTGACCTGGTCTCCTTGCAAACAGTCCAAAACATATTGAGAATGTGTTTGTATAACAATCTTGGTGTAGCAGCAGAGTTTGGCAAACATAGTAACATTAGACCTCTTCTTAGACAATTTAACTCTGCTTTCATAGATTGCCCAACCCCTAGCTTCTCAGCTAAAGCAATGGAAGAGTTAAGCAAAAGGACTGTAACTTGTGGAAGTTGTAGCAATTTTTTTTTTTTTGGTAGGAATAGAATATTGCATATAAATAGATAAATAGTTTTTAGCTATTACAAAATCTCTTCCTTACCCTCCTGGGTTGAAAGGAAAAGAGTAGCCCCTGTGGGCAGTTAGCTGTTGTTCGTGACTGTTTGGGTACCACTTAATGACACAATCAGATCTAAATAAGTCTATTACAACCAATGGAATGTCCGCAAAATACATTGGGTGATCAAAGTTAGTCATTTCAGTCCGTGCTACTCGAGCTAGTGCATCAGACGCACCAATCCACCATCTCTTGGTCCTCTTGATAGTACCTTCTTTCTGCTGCATAGTCTGGAGGGATGCCCTGCAATGGTTATATAGATTAGTAAGGTTGTCCTTATAAGTCCCTTCTGTGATCCCTTTCATGGCTATGTTGCTGTCAGTGTATATGTTGAAGTTGTAGCAATTTGTTCCTAAGTTCTAACCCAAAAGTTAAATGACAAAGAAGTAACTGCCAAATTTTTGATCACTTATTTTCTTAATTCACAATAGTCATGGAAAATGGCGAATGATTTTTGACATAGAGAAGAGGAAGACTGCAGTCAAGAAAATTGTACAATAAGGGCTTTTTGTTAATTCTTCTAAAATTTTCTAAATTTGATAAAATGTAATTACATTCTTACCCCTACACTATTGCTGGATGGATAAATAAAGTTTTTTTACTTTCCTATTTTTCAATTCTTACTTTTTTTACATTTAGAGTGGCCTATAATATAAGCGGCACCGAGTGTTATCTTCTATCTTCTTTTATTCACTCTTTTGTCACCTGACTCGACCCACATATCGCGCGAATGATAAGCAATACCCATCTGTACACTCTGGATCTCCTTTCGTCTCTAATTTCTCAAATCTAGGGCTTTGGTGCTTCAAACTCCAAATTAACTTCTGCGTAGCAGTATATGAATATATGATCATGCATGGGCATTTGGGCATACAGTAACACAACCCATGGTTTACGTTGAGTTTCATACGCTACACTGCTATAGTGTAGACAGTATAACGAGCATCGATTTTGGAAAAAATAGTCTTCCTGATTTCGTGGAGATATTTTTTAAATAGGAGGATATTCCTATAAAATCAAAGAATGATAATGCTATGAAGTATGAACTGTTCTTCGGCGGGAGTTCTGTTCCGCATAATAAGCGACGATTGCAAACAATGTATATTTGCTTCCAGTTGCATTTACAGCCGCCAAGCTTGCACATGGCCTAGCTAAGTTGTTCATGAAGAAAAATATGTGCAAGTTGGGAATCGGTTAACAACAAACTAACTTTTTTCTAGCATTATATTACATTATTACTAGTAATTAGATATGGACCCATATGATGATTCGAGATAGTCTAACTTCAATTCTAACTATTAAAGGGGATACGAGGGACAATAATTAGGAGCTAAAGCATGTACGAATTTAATCATGATGGTCTAGGAAAAACCATAGTTTTCCTTGAGGTAGCTATACAATCACAATGAGTTGGATACGGAGCTGATCAGATCCGATCATGCGAATAACCACGTCGACCTCCACCCATTAATTTATTGGACTCAGGATCCACTCCAAACTTTTCCTAAGCATCCAAATTCGGATATCAATTCAATTTGGAATCTCCTACATCTGATTTCTCATCCCAATTAATAATAATAATACTAATACATATTAAAGTATAATAATAATAATGTTTTTTGAAAAAAAAATAATAAAAAAACAATAATAACCGATAGAAACTTGAAGAAATTGAATTCATGTGAGAATAAAATGGCCTTAAGATCTTATTCTTTATATTGAAACTGAGTTGAAAAACAAAAGTGAAGTACACTTGTTTTTTTTGCCACGGCCCACGGGTATTCACGCTACTTTCGGCAGCTTTTCCTCCAAATAGTAGTTCATTGAAGTTAATTTTAGCAATTTCCATTTTCTTTCAATAGTCTTCGTTTCCTGAATTTTAGTTCAGTGAATTTTAATTGAATTGAACATATCCAACATATTAAAATGTATGATATAATTCTATCAATCTTTGCTTGTTTGAATGTATACATGTTGGTCCAATATATTTCATATGAATTATATTGGAAACAGACGAAAAAAAGACAGCAAAATAAGCAACTGATTAAATTTCAAAGGAAAACGGTAACTATTGACAAATCTCTTAAGGCAGCAAAATACAAAATAAGCAACGTACTCCTCCTATCGACCGTGATGTTATCCTTTACGTAGTACTCCGTATTTGGTATCTTCATCCTATTTGATTTGAACCTATATCTTTTTATCTTCTTAATTGCTCTCTTCAGAGTTTGTCTCATGTATATGCTAAGTGTTAATTAGGTTGGTAGTAACTAATTAGTCGTCTTTGGTACTATATTAAGTATGCTACATGATCATACAATCTTGTTATCTTGTACTAAGTAGTGACTAGTGTAAAGGACGTGATCCTCTTTGCCTTATTCAAAAAAACTCCTCGCCTCCACATTTAAGAAAATGATGTTTTGAATCAATGATTAAGCATTTATGGTGGCCTTTGTAATGCTTCATCTCGTGAATTCAGCGAATTAACTGAAAATATGTGCAAGTTGGAGGATGCATTTTCGGATAATAGGATCAAATACACTCGTGTATATGGATTATCATATACATATGGGGTTTAAAAGAGAGGGGTAGTATAATAATTTGATCTTTTATTTTTTTTAATCCCATGTGTATATGGTACTTCATATACATGAGTACATGGTCCATGGATTGTACATTTTCGTCTTTTCAAAAAAAAAAAAAGTGAAATAAAGAAAACTTACGAAAAACGTAACAAAGACGTACAGTACACCACACGTACATTTACGTGGAACTTATTAGATTATCACTAAATTAGATTTATTTTAGTTGCAATTTCAGTTTTACGCTAAATTCTAATCTTGTCAAAAAACGCAACTACGCAAGTACTTTGGTTAGCATGTTTGACTTTGGCGTGTTCTCCCAAGAGTGATAGTAACATCAACAGCATAGGAAGCTACCGTGTTCTCCCAAGAATGATAGTCAAAATCTGAGGATTATGCTTCGGTCTTTGGCAAACTGATCGTAATAGCGTGACCCCTTTTTTACAACATTAGCCATTATAGGGAACGACTCAACAACCGAACAATTTCCATATTGGTGGCATCTTTTTTCTTTAAGTAAAATAGTGAATTAAGCATTGATTGTACATATGTGATATAACCCCTTTATTTTGCCTATTCTTGATGACATCTTCCATGACCTTTTTTTATATGGACATTATACTTGATCACCCGCACCAGTGAGGCGTAGATTCTGTGTTTGTGGTGGTTGAAAGGTTCTCAAAGATGTCGCACTTCATTGCTTGGAGGAGGACACCTGATGCATCCAACATAGCCAAACTATTGTTCAAGAAGATTGTGCGTTTACACGGAGTTCCTAAATCCATTACTTCAAATCGAGACACATAGTTTCTGAGTCATTTTAGTATCACTTTATAGCGGTTGTTTGGCATTACAGTGAACAAGAGTTCAACAACTCATTTCTAGACGAACGGACAGACTGAAGTTAGCTAATAGATCATTGGGGAATATGATGATCTAGAGTCTTTGTGGGGATAGGATGAAACAACAAGACTTGGCATTGCCTCAAGCGAAGTTTGCGTAACAACGCTTTGCATTCAGCCACGGGGAAGTCACCTTTCTCCTAGATTTATACCTCTGCTCCTAGACACATGGTTGATCTAATGCTTCTACCTAAGGGTCATGGGGTGAGTATAATACCTGAGACTATATCCCAAGGAAGTGTAAGTTGTTAAGGAGGATGTTAAGGCTAGACTGGAAGCCACGAGACAGAGAAATAAAGTTGTTACCGACAAGAATATCAAAGGGTCAAAGTCTTTGCAGTGGATGATATAGTGATGGTGTTCCTATGTAAAGAGCGATTTTCAGTTGGGACATACAAAAAGGTGAAACCTCTTAACTATGGTCTTTTCAAGGTCACACATAAGATCAATGATTCTATAAAAAATTTCCAACACTTTCAATGTAGCTGATATCTATGAGTATCATGAGAATTGGCTATGTACCTGAAGAGAACTCGAGGTCCCTTTATTCGGAGGTGGCCGGAGGAGGTAGATGCAACAAAGTTTGTTGCAACAATGTTTGTTGCACGAATCGAGGATGAGATGGCCTTGTAGATGAGAGCAAAAAGGAGAAAATGAGCAACGCTTCAAACCCGATCAGGTTTCTTTATACTCGATCGGGTATCAACCTTTTAGCTAATGTTCGAATTGATTTCATTGCACACCCGATCGGGTATGAGGAAACCCGATTGGTATATTGCTAGTTATGATTCGCACCCGACTTGGTCTGATGAAACCCGATCAGATATCGTTTGTTTCAATTGTGTTGTTGTTTTTATTATTGTTTCGTGTTTTCGACATTTTTCCTTATAACTTTAAACTATATAAGGGTCTCTATGTTTAGTGAGAACTTTCACTTGTATTCAATCAAAAACCCTAAAGTTTATCTCTATTTTCCTAGTGGATTCCAGATCTTGTCACTGACAGATTCCAGTTATCTTGAGTTTGTGATTGCGAACTTAATCTTGTTACTCAGTTAAACGCTTGCTTAAATTTATCGAGCTTCGGACTGCATCAACACACCATGGGATTGAGGGCTTGGCGGTGAAGTGGAGGGAGAAGGAGGAGGTAGGGCATGTTTTTGGGTTTTGGATAGTGAGTTTGGGGGCGCTCGGAATCGGTGTAGGTTACTAGAGTAAGGGAAGGGTGTCAAACAAGAATTACCTTAAACACATGAGTTACCAAATGTGTACATAGAAGAAGGCAACAAATGAGAATTAAGCAAAACCTTAGGTCACCATAAATGGAAAGTCCTCGTTTCCACCAAATGTTAATTACACAAAATTGTCAAGTCACCATTTATGAATGATAGTCTCTAAAGTAGTTTAATTAGTTCCATCAAATCTCAATATATCAAATAAAGACAGAACTTTAGGTAATGTTATGAACAACTATATCGTCTTTAAGCCATAAATATATCGTCTTTAAGCCATAAATAATAGAGGGTAATCATACCATATAAACATAACACTTGGAGGAAACTCAAGGACTTTTTTTGTGTGTGTGTGTGTGTGGCGTGAAGACTTCTATTCTAGAAGAAGATTTAGCCGGGAAACAAGTGCAAACTCGCCTTTCAGGATTAACACAACACAATTTTTGCATGAATCACCAAAGACAATTGGAGCAATTACATCATTTGCCCATGAATAAGGGCATATATATGGAGGTGCTTGTGTGTTTAGCAAGACCCTTTTTTGAGATCTAAATGAGAATTTATAACAAAGGACGCAACTGTGGTTGTACCAGGAGTACAAGCACTGAATTAGAAAACCAAACAATCAAAATATATTAATGAAACTATCAGCCCCTAAGGAATAAGAAAACCAATTTCTTTTTGAGAAAGAAATAAAAGGAACCATGTATGGCTAGAAAGTGCACAATCTCACGCGTACTCATGGATGTACAAAGGGTAGAGATCCGCAAACATAGATCCTAATTAACATAACCGCTTTATTACTCAATCCGCACACTACATTGAATTACAAGTATAAGTGATACCTTACCCGCATATGGGACTAGTCCGACTCTTTTCTCTAACCTTCTCAACATCTCTTAGGCTACGTTCTCTTTAGCCGAAATTCACAGAAATACACCGATGTAAACAGAAAGCAAACTGGAGGAAGTTGGAAGGAACGGAAGAAAGATGGAAAGAACTATAGAACAGAAAAGAACTTGAAGAAATTGAAGAAAACTGAAAGTGAGATCAGGATCTTACACCTTAAGAGTAAGACTTTGAATCATAATCTTCTTTAACAATACTATATTCTATTTTCTCCATTTGTTTTGTTTTATTATTGTTTTGCTTAATATAATCTCCTCAATTTTTGGCATGGACGCTTTGCTATAAAAATTTCATAAACAAGTGAAAAGGTTGAGATCTGATCAATTCTTTAGGAGTATCATCCAACACTAGGCACATGGACCAGCTGCCATTGCAAGTAGTGCATCAGAATTTACGGATCATATTCATTATTGTCTCCACTGTCCCGAACCAATCCAATTAATTATATTTTCTAGGCTGTCTGGTCTGCATAGTGCATAGACCGTAGTATCTCATAAAAAGATTTTTCATGAAAAAAGGGAACAAAATAATGCTAACAGCAGACAAAGCAGTGAACCACATAGAAAGACATCATGATAAATTAATAATCAACCCCAAATTGAAAAAATTCCGAATATTTACAGCAGCGCACTATATAGACAACTGTTATTCGCTACATCATTAGTGCTCCTTACTTCAGTGATTAAAATAAAAACTCAAGAAAAAAAGAAAAAGAACATGTAATGTAGGAGTATATAATCATCTGACAATTTTTACTTCACATAATTATCAAGTAATTTAACCAAAAATATTACACCATCCAGACGTCTTGCTCGATCCCTCTCGAGCCGGTCTGCCTTCCCATCACTTAAAAATTTTCATATAAAGCTTCTTTTACACTAAGCCAAAAAAAAAAAAAAAAGACAAGTTTTACATCAGTGACAAAGTTGTGCAAGCTTCAATCTTTGTGAACATATCTTCAGCTTCTGCTCTTGCACTTCTCAACTGCCCTCGGTGCTGCATATACCAACAAGTGAAATGAATCAGTCCATGTAAAAAAAATCGACTATAAATGTTACAGTATATAAATTTTCGAGAGTAAGAAAAACATTTTGTTGATTAAGCAACGAACCTAATCCAATGGCTTCTGATCCCTTCATGATACGAAGACGCTTGCATGACTCGACGAACATTCTGTTAATTAACACCGATAGACCAACCAATTAGTCATACAATCCTATACAAGAGAAGATTGTAACGATATATATTTCGTATGTAGATGGATTTTTGGAGCATACCCCCATGGGACATCGCCGACGAGCATCCAGTCTCCATCTTTGTCTTCATAAGTAGCCACATATTCAGAACCATTCAGAAGATCAATCAATTTGCTCTCATTCATGAAATCCTTCATTCCTTGTGACCCGCAGTTACCTTCATTTTAATAAACACAAGCACCATTTTATTAGTAACATCTTGTAAACATAATACATAAATTAAACCAAAGTCCAATCTTACGAGACTAAATAAATTATTGACTTAGACTTTCTTAATAATGGTTGTAATTAAATTTTTTGTGTACCTATGGTGAAGGAGCTGAACATTTTGCCCAAGGCATCAGAAAGTTCTTGGTAGCTCTTGTACAATTTCAAGTCCACCTTACGTAGGTAAGGTGCACCATCCATGCTAACTTTGACAAAAGCTGCGATAGTTGTAGTGTTGTTAGCAGCCTTCTGAGGATCAGCCTGCTCATCGGAGCTCTTCTTTTGGACGGACACGATGTTTTTCCTGAATGATCGGACGGGTGGCCAACCTACAACTTGTGCCCTGAAAATCATTAAGATCCACAATTATTAGTCGCTTACACACTATGTTACTCTTGACTGATCATATTTCATTATTAAGTTAGATAAGAAAGTGACATAACAAGGTTTTGGTCGGCCTATTTATCTCATTATTATCAAACCAAACCTTGACTAAAACTGATCAAGCCTCCAAATCTACGTATCTAAACTTCAACAGTATAGAAGTAGTGTGTATTTTAATACTACGTGAATTTCTACTACAAGGAAGTTCTGATGGACCAAGTTTCATAAGAACGTCACACATTATATGACATATGATGAATAATCTTACGACCTCTGATGATGAATAATCTTCAAGAAATAGCTACGTTACTCTGTGCCCATACATTTAGTTTTGATAGGACAAAATATGAGTCACATCTTCCATACCACAAATTAAACAGCCCAAAGAAATTCATCATGTGTATTGTCCATACCATATGACGCACTACCTATTATTTTGTCCCTCTATTAATATGATGATGAGATAATCATGACCTATCACTTAGAAAGACAGTAACTCAGTAAAATCTAGGAGTAATAATTTCCGCATGCGGTGAAAATCCTTTGACAGTCTAAATAATCTGCTTTTGCAAGGACGTGTTTGGTTGGCTGAGACTCTATCTAAAGGGAAAAAGATTCCAAGTGTTTTTGGTGTTTAGCAATTCTTGTCTAGCCGACAGGCAACCTCTGAGAGACGCAATTGTCATTTTCCCAACAAAATACAAAGAAGCAAGAAAAAGACCAAACCCACACATCCCACAACAAATACAAAGGTGACAGTATTTTGCCCGCAAGTGCATGAAATACGTCTCTCGTGCTTAACTGTCTATTATGTCACCCACACGTGGCCTGTTACCAAACACAACCTTTCGACCTAACTATCTGTTTCCACAAATCTAGCTCTTTGAATTCATGATCCATGTATGACCATAAAAACTGACTTCTAAATCTAGATTTTTCTACCTGAGTAGATATTCGTTTGGTAAAAGCCACTATCAGCTATGGACAGCATATGGTGGAAAAGACATGAAGAAATTGTACATATCTAAGCGGAGGAGGTGATCATGCAATTTTACATAGAAAAAAAATACTAAAATCTCGTTGAACACTGGCTTCAATCACTTATAAAACTAACGGACAGATTAACAATCTGTATTATAGCACTAGAAGGCCCCTTGGTCATAATCATATAGTTAAAGCCATGTGAAGCTACCAACAAGAATAATAATTTTGCATATGACAACCAAAGCATATTACTTTCTACTATACAGTACTTTACGTTAACCATGATCACTAAATAATATTCTTATTTGCGACTTTCCTTTCAAATCAAACCAATATAATAAAATTCTAAACCCATTATCATGCCGACTGATGGAACTCAATATTAATCAGATAATCACTAGGCTAAAAAGAAACATACTTGGCAGGAGGCTTAGCAGGGTCAGCAGCAGCAGGAGGAGTAGACTTAGGAGTGACATCTTTCTCCTTCAACTTTTGATCAGCAACAGCAGAAACAGCTTGATCAACCTTAGTATCCTTTGGTTTAGTAGAGGAAGACAAATTAAGCTTGAGATCAACACTAGTCTCATTCTCAGTCTCTGAGAAGTCTCTCTTCCCGTTCATGTTCTTTGCCATCTGATCATCAATATTGTTATTCATAGCTCCACCAGGCAGCCCTAGGCGAAGTTCAGTCTCCTCAAAGTTAATAGTACTCCTACGATAATCATCTCGTTCTACGCTCAACATGGTCTTAGCTTAGCTTGAATTATGTTGGTACGTCAAAGTGTTCTTCAAATGAAATATAACGAACTTCCTGAAATGTGTATGATATTTTCACCTTAATGTGATAAAGTAAGCTAGTTGTTGCTTGGTTTGGTGAGTTGTTTCTTGGGTTTAAGAGTGATTAGGAGAAAAGAGGAAGGGTTGTGTGTTAGTGGGAGAGAGTGATAATATAAGGCACAAAATGAGGGTAGAGGGGAGGGATATTGAAGGGACTTGATGGATATGATCACGACACGTGTTTGATCTTGTATGATGGACGGTTATCCTTGTTTTCTTGAGGAATCTTACGCAAACAATGATGTCACTTTTTAAGTGGTGTAGGAGGATGTTTCGGCTAGTGGACAATGCATTCCGCATTGCAAGTTGGCTTTTTGTTTGCCATTAACCTACACTATTTGATGCTTTAAGGAAACCCCGTAGAAAAATGTATAAAATATTAGGTTTAATCAATTTACTTTACTAATTTTTTGTTCAAGATTGTTAGCCAATTAGAGAGCAGAAAGCCAGAGACGGGGATAAGATTAGTAGTGCATTTTAAGGAGTGATTAGATTAATCTTTTTTCTTATGGTAGAGCTTCTCCGAGTTGCGACATAGTACTTTACATTATCTTATTGTCCTAGTCGAAGAATTTTTGTACGTCTAACAAGATTAGGACAAAACACTTAGAATTAATATTTGCCTCTTTTAACCTGGATTTAAGCATCTATGCTCCTTAATTTTGTAGCAATTGACACGATTAGACGCACCAAGGTAGGATAGATTCACACTGCCTTGTGATTAGCATTGAAAACTTTAATTTTTCCCCATGTAATTCTTGCGACGTACTATAAAGCTAGTTGACCCACAAAACTCTAACCAATGATCGTCTATGATTCAATGTATCTTCATAGGTCATGAGTATAGTGTATATGCAATATATAGACATATGTATTGATGATTAAAAAAATGTTTTGGTTTCTTTTCTCTAAGTAGTTAAAGTAAAAAGAACATAATAATATGGAGTAACAATATAGGCATCCAAATATTTGCGTTCTTATCCTTAGTTTCTGGAAATAAAGAAACATTTCCCAAATTGAAGTTATACGAATCAAACAAAAAAAAAAAGTACACCCTCATATTAGAAATAAAACCGTACAACGTGTGTACATCTATAAATTTAATATGGTGTTAAATACTTTCATTAGAGTTAATTGAATTATTTTACCAATTTCTTTTACTAAAGGCAATAGAATAACTAAAGAGCGAAAATGAGTTGCATCCTTAAAATTTAACTATGACACGAGCGTTTATAAAAGGATATCAAACTTCTCAAAAAGATTATCTAAGGTGACCAAAATGATACATTTTGTGGAGTGAATGCGTAAATATATGCTGCTTAGTTTGTTCTCTTCATTTTATATAGTGTTTAGGAATAAAATCATTTGAAACATAATAGAAAGACGTTGATTATAATCGAAAATTAAAAAACTTTGTCCCTTCCCCCTTTATGTATTATTGAAAATGTAATATGCCCGATGCATTATTTTTTTTTTTTTTACAAAAATCTCATGATATGATTTTATTAATATAAATAATAAATGGACAAATATTATCGTAAAAGAGCAAAACAGAGGGAGTCTAACAAGAATTTGGAGAGATAAGTCTTTTTGTAAAATAAGAAAAGATTCTTAATTATGGGTATTGCATGAAAAAACAATTAGTAAGAAAAATTCCAAAAACATAATATAGGTTGACATATGATAACAAAAGTAAAAATATGGTGGGTAATTAGTAGAAGGTGGGATAGGAAGCCGCTCCTACCCCTCCTGGATTCCTTTTAAGTTATATAGAGTATGTAATTTCTACCACTTTTAGCTGATAATTATTTGGTTTTTCTGATATAGACTTTCATAGAAAGTACATGGAGGTAATAGCCAAACTAATACTTTTGCAAAATTGATTCTTTCTATTTGTAACTCATAAAATTTTGAATTATCAATATTTAAGAAAAAGGCAAAAATGTGTGAACTCGGACATTATTATACAAACTATTTGGATACTTCTTTTCCTTTGATTTGAGGGGACAGATAATCGATTTATATCATTGGCCATTGGGTGTACCAATCTGAAGACAAAATCATTGAATCTCTCCAAATTGCCTCTACACTAATCCTAAATACCATGCCTTTTATAATTAAGAAACTAATACCCTTGCCATATTGCATAATTCCTTACATTTAGGGCAGGGCGTCAGACACGCAGGTTCCTTACAGTCCTAAAACAGACCAATTATGTGTTAGCTACCAGAAAAAGAAACTCTACGTGTCGTATTCTAATTGGAGCTTGCGCGGGAAACGGAATGGGGTTTCGCATTGACGGTAGCAGGAAAGCAGCAACCGTAGGCGGGGTTTAAAGAAAAGGGAAAGGGAATGGAAAGGAAAGGAAAAATAAGTGGTGGGAAAAAATGTGGGACCAACCAATCAAGTGTTGAGGCGCGTAGGGACAGGTCAACTCAGAGAGGAACATAGCATGTGCGAGAGATTCATTGGCAGAGACGCAAAGCAGGGTGGGTGGGACCCACTAGGGCATTTGGGGTATTCTATATTGACATGCTGGCATGCTGCCTATCTTCCCATCCTCTTCCATGTGCATATATCCCCCCACTATCATATGGTATCCTAACCGTATATTTATGTGATTATACTATATGGTATAATGTGTTGTCAAAAGAAATACTTTATGGTATAAAGAAGTCTGACCTTTAGAGGGGTTTCTCTTTTTTGGCAATGCCAGTGCGAATTTGCAAGCCAGCTGGTCTTTCCTTTCGTGTTTATTGCACTTTTGAGGTTTTAGGACAATTTGGCAGCAAAATTATGTAGCACATTATTCTGTTTAGAACATCAACTCTGGTTTGTGCATATTCTTATGATGCAAAAGTCAATAGCATTCTCCAAATTCCCATGAAATGTGGGTGTACATAGTACACCTAAAGTACTATGGCTTAATAGTTGTATTTCGTATGTATGTTTTCTAACTAATAAAAGAGAATGAGAGGTGAGATATAAGGTTGTCTTATTGATTGGTAGTACATCTTTTATCACAAATACTTAGATCATCCAATATGACAAAAAAAAAAAAGAGAGAATTTTTTCCCAAGATAATGTTCCTCAACAAAATAATTCCCATTTTACAGCTCTTCCCAAAATAATTCCCATTGTACCGTCCACGTCAACACGGTCAAAGCTCCTATTTTTTTATTAAAAAAGACACTAACCGCAATTCCCATTAGCGGTTAACTTGTAAAATAAACCGCAAATAGGAAGCACAATTTGTTAAAGGAAACCGCGAATACAAACCACAATTCCCATTAAATGTATAATTCAACTCATCGAGTTGTATAGAAACTACATACTGTGAGCGCACGGACTCGACCTCGGCAGGGGCAGGATATGGCAAGGACTAGGGACCCTTGGACCAGTCCTTGAATTTTCTGGCTCCCAACTTTTTGTGTGGCTGAGTTTCTATTGCAGGACATAAAAGTCTGATTGGCAGATTTTTTTTTTTTTTGGGGGGGGGGAGGTGCCAAGCTAAGGAACAGAGAGCAGGGAGAAACAACTTCACCAGTGGTGACGCAGTACAGATCTCACAACTGCTTCACCAATGGTGACGCAGAGGAAGGACGCAAAGCGGTGCCTTTGCGCTCTTCACACTGTTCGTTCGGATCGGAGTCGCCACCGAGAACCTATGGTGTCTAGAAAATCATGTGCCTTTTGGATCTAGTCTATGACCCAAGAGGGTACATGAGATGTAGAATTCGATGTGAGCACGCAACCTCGAATCTGAGCATCTCATGGATGACTCCTTTGGTAATGCATACCACAGATTCAGATTCGGAAGCAGGTTACCAATTGGACATCGTTAAGGTGTACCAAGCCAACCAGTTGCATTTACCTTTACTTTGGCATTTGTCAAATCCCTTTTTAGCAGTAATAATCATATAAATATGCCAAGTACAAATCTGGTTGCAACACCCTAAAAATATGTCTAGATCTGTTTTATTACAAGTTATTATTAAGTGGTCTTTTTAACATGAAATAAAAATCAGATTATAGATCTAGGCATAAAACAGACAAAAAAGTCAAAAGAGTAGATTTTGGCCCTCAGGGAACATACGGTGATGCTTTGCGCTTGGGTGCACGAGGTTTACTAACGGAAAGAGATCTAGGTCGTCCCTTCGTTATGGTGAGTAGTTAGTGTACTTAGATTTACTTGTGTTTGATTTTGTGTCACTTCAAGTGGCATGAACTAGTTATGCATAAGAGTGTTTGGTGCTCTTGGATGCAAAGTCTGGTTATAGCCTTAGAAGGAGTAGTGAAAAAGCAAGATTCGTATGAATTAGTGTAGAAGTGTGCAAACATTCTTTCTCGAGTTTTATCATTAAGTAGATTAAACAATGGTTCTATTGATGCTTCTCCATAAAAAGTCATCACAGTTATGGTTATTCATTAATGCCTCATTTTCCCTTTCGCTAACTTAGTGAGTCATCTAAATTTTCCATTTAGCGGTGCACACCAAAAATTTAGGTATCCAGTTATGAATCTGGAACAAATATGAAACTAGCAGGTACGAAACTGGAACTTGACCCATTGTTTCTAGTTCCGGTTCCTAATTGTTGCAACAGTTCATAACTAATACCATTTCTTGAATTTTTGGAACCGAAACCCGAACTATTATTTTCTATAGAAAATTATTATTTTTACCAATAATAGGTTTAAAGAGAATATGTTGAATTGTAAAGGGAAAAAAAAAACAAATTTTGATAAGATAAAAACAAACTCTTTCCATTTCTATTTATTCTTGTTAGTTGTTTTTTGGACACTATTTATAATCAAAGATTGATTTCAGAATTCTTTTCTATATATAAGATAAAATATACTCATGTGGGATGTTGTTTGATTCAGCTTGATGTTTAGAATGAGAATATCAAATTTTTATAATTTTCGGTAACATATAACTAAAGATATTTAGTATATAAAATGCGCATTGACATATGTGCCAAAAGCAACTAAGAAGAATAGATAGTAATGGAGGGAGTACTTAATATACTTTTGATATCTATGAAAAAACTATTAGATATCTTTTTTTTCAAATATAATTTAGTAATTAAACAAAATTATCAGGCTCATGCCGTGCCAGTGGAGAGATCGAGCTCCAAGTAATAAAAATTTTTTGCACAAGATTATCTATATGATACTATTGAATTCTAGCGCAAAAGTTAATGTTTGCAAGTTGTAAATGAGGGAGAATTCAAATAAAAGTTAAATCACCATTATCATTGGAATAGAGCATATCTTATGCACTTTCTTCTATAAATTTCTTAGATGCATAACTCGTCAAAGGGATAAGAAAATGAACTTGTGGTAAAAGTTCTAGTAAACATAAGACTGACGAGAAAAAATGTAATTGTATGAATGAATTTGCAAAAATCTACTCAGGCCCGGTTTTGGGGGTGTGCAAGGTGAACATTTGCATAAGGCCCCCAAAACCAAAGGCATAATACACCCAAATCTATTTAGTATGATAAAAATAACTGTAAAAGGGAATTACTCTTTACGAGACAGAGGCAGCATGCGCAAGACAGTCACATAACTCTTCATCTTCTTAATTACCTTCCCCACCAAATACTCTCCTTCCTCATTAATATCTTCTTAACTACCCATAGTTTTCTCCTAAATCCTGTACAAAACTAATGTTATAATCAAAATAATGGCTTTATTTACTCTCATGATCTCCTCTCTTAGTTATACATATACATATTAATATGCTATGAACCAATTAAAATAAATTTTGAAAAAAGCTGAATCAATTTCTTCTCTATAGCGATTTTTAGTCCCAAAAGCTTGTTTACAAGATCTTGATTATTGTCAATGTAGGAGCTACAACCTATAGGTGAAGTTTCAAATTTTATAAATTTTCGAATCTAACTTAGGTTTCATGTGATCTTGATTAATTTTCATTGAATTATGCTATGCTGATGTTTTCATTAGTTCACTTATTAATCAACAATGTACAATGTGTCAGTGACTTTGTGTACTTCTACTTTTTATTTTTTATTTTTTTATTACAATGGACGTTTATTTGTTCATTTGGTTGGCTGTTTTTGATTGTGGAGTAAGGACTATGGGTTCAATTTTATAGATTCTTTTGCTTTAAAAATTACAAGAAGAATGTCGTATTTTAAGTGAAACTCATGTATATGTATTTTGATTGTGTTTGAATAAAGTGGTGTATTTTTAGAGTTTTTATTGAAATACCTATAATATTATAATTAGGGCCTCATTTTACTTGTTGGCACAAGGACTCTTAAATTCGCGAGACGGCGCTGAATCTACTAGTACAAATCAATATCAACGAAGGCCATAATAACAATGATGAACGCATCAAACATCTACAGTGGGAAATCGCCAAAAGCCCATATTTCATCATGAAATCATGATGCCGTTGATGACCATCGAGGATAATTAAGGAAGGGCATGGCAAACAAGGTGCTAAAGATTCCAAAACTTGTAGCATTATTTTTCACCAAAAGGACTGACAACACAGAAAGCAAAGAACTTGATAGGGACTCACCTCCTAACTTCCACAGTATTAAAACAAACAAAAAACAGATCAAGTAGGCCCATGCCAACCAATCCACACTTAGAACTCGCCACTCGTGTGGCCCTTTGGAACCACCAATCTGTCACTCGCTTAGGCCCCACTGTAGGTTAATTTTAGGAATGTTTAGGGTTAAAAGCCCAATACCAAGCCCATAATTTCAATTATCGACATCTTATGACCACACGTGTGCAATAAATGCTCCGAAATTTGGCTAGTTTATCTTCATCCTGTGCCCATAATTGACCTTCATGCTTCCTCCCCCACACCACAATGACCACATGTCGTCTTAGTTCTTATCCACATTCCCAAAATTCGTGTGATCATTTGCCTCGGCCGTACTATTTGTGTTAAGGTTGCAACTTTTGCAAGTAAGGGTACCTTCAAAGACTTTTGAGTTTTGATGGTAAGGGCAGGTCGCTTGGTCTAAATTAAACAAGTGCAGCACTGCAGCTGTTTAAAACAATCTGAGGTAGACTTGGTTTAAGACAACTTGTAGTAGATAAGTCAAGTTTGAGCTTAAGCTACAACATTTTTACCAATATGCAAATACATATATATCATGTTTCAAATGCACGACCGACATGATTCAATACAAATATACGATTCCATCTTTATGCTACATACAGTAATATATAAAGTGTAAGTTTTATGACAATGTGAGCTCATATGGAGACATAATAACTCTACATTGTACTGATTTACCGGTTTATGACTTTTTTAATTAGGTACTTGAGTTCGATAATCCATAAGGATGAAGAGCTCGATGAAGATATGACCCATAGAATTAAAGTATGTGATTCAAGTGGAAAGGTACCACGTGGTATACATCTTAGATTAAAGAGAACGCTCTATCTTAAAATGATCAAGTCCGCATTGTTATATGGTACAAACTATTGGGCTGGTAAGAAGTTTCACTCAAAAAAGTGGCAGAAATGTGCATGTTATGTTGGATGCATGAGATTATTTGGTGCTTTGTAATAAAGAATGACGTGATTATGGTGAGAAGGAGTTGGCTGAGCTGCACCAATTAAATACAAGATGTGAGATAGCATACTCGATCAAGTGGTTTAAACATTTAAAAAGGTCGGTTGATACCCGCGATAAAAATAGAGGGGTGCAGGGATGTGAAAGTAAATAGGGGTAGAGGTAGATTGACAATGACATAGATAAGGATAGTAAAGAACAATATATGTTTAATTGGTATTGATGAGAGTATGGCGTAAGATAGAGCAAAATAAATGACAATAATCCATGTTTAACGTTAATGATATTGTATGATGTCTCTCTCTCTCTCTAATGATTCCTTATACTGATTTATGTTAGCTTACCTTAATTCATTTGTGATAAAGGGTTGGTTGCTCTTCAAACTCAATGCTGGAAATTGTGAAATTGATATTGTAATTTTAATAGATTTCGATAAATATAATTGTGTAAGATCCATACAATATCAACTAGTCATAAATTGTCACACCTCTTGTAGTGTGATTTACTTGCTAATTCGACCAATTAAGAAAATAAGACTTCAAGTGTCGCCCCTCTACTAGCATCTGCACAATACGATTGATGAGGTGTCGTTTAGCCCCATACAAAATAATAAAAAGCTTATTAAACACCAAAAATAACTATAAAATAGTATCGGGTAAATAAGGGCCGATCCCACGGAGAGATTGGAAAAACTAGATAAAGCTAACTAATTTACAACATGACTATAAACAACTTACATAATATAAACAAATAATTATTTACTCTATTCACATATTTACGAAGATAAGGGGGTTTATAAGATGGTTTAAAAATAAATAGAAAATTAAACTATCAACCTACGTATATACTAATGAAGTCAAGCGACCATTTTAATTCCTCAAACTCTTATAAAATGATTATCAACTTATTAGGTCAACTCCAATCCTTCGCACACTTGACTGATAGATTAATCTCAGGAATTCTAATAGCAAAATTCCCTACGGTAGCCTTATTGGTGACTCAACTCAAACTAGGCCAAGATGAATCTCTATCTAACTCTAGACTAGCAAATTTGTCGTTCACTAAACTAAAGTAGACCCGGCAATAATCAACTCCTAACTAGGCAGAAATTGATACTAACTCGTCTAACCAACATTAATATTATCGCAATTAAAGTCGACTTGACAAGAAGCATGATCGTTCATATTAATCCATAGCAATTATATCACATAGATGGTATAATTAAACTAGTCCAAACTATACTCAAGTTCAAATTATCTCTATGTCCCAAGGTCAAATCCGAACAAGTTGCTACTAAGATTACACTAATTGAACTAGGCCAACTCGTGTAAATAGCTAAAAGA
>CAAKMY010033645.1:0-15979 GCA_901111285.1 Corrigiola litoralis | reverse complement strand
GAGAGAGAGGGGGGGGGGGGGGATTATAACACAGCTATCAGCAAATCTGAAGAAAAAGACTCCTGGGTTATTTTGGATAATTCCCAAACGTGGGGTTTATTTAGAAAAAGTCGATACATAGGGTTAATGTATATAATTTCCAATTTGTATATTACAAGATTTTATTTAATATGCAAGTTCTGACATACTCTGATTCTTTTGTATTTTGGTAGGATACTGGGGAATCGCAAATTCAAGTTCCTCTAGAGAGTCCTCCACAACCCAGTTTAGGAAAGGCATTTTCTGATATAATACTGTATACTGCATCATCGAAAAGCTACAATCGGGTTGAGGCGTCCCCTAATCGCATCAGTTCAATATCAACCACCAGTTTAGACAACTCTACCTGCCGAACTTCGACATCTGATAATATTCGGGTTAGTTTATCAAGTGTGGTAAGCTCATCAAGTCAGGGATCCTATCATGATGATTTTGATTCCTTGGGTGATGTTTTCATGTGGGGTGAAGGTATTGGTGAGGGAATCTTGGGTAGCAAGTATGATTCTCTTCTGCCGAAGGCTCTGGAGTCAACCTTGGTCCTTGATGTTCACTATGTATCTTGTGGTGTCAAGCATGCGGCTTTGGTCACCAGGCAAGGGGAAATCTTCAGTTGGGGGGAGGAGTCAGGAGGCAGGCTTGGTCACGGTGTGGAATTTGATTTTTCGCACCCAAAGCTTATTGATGGTCTTAACGGCATGAACATTGAACTAGTTTCGTGTGGAGAGTATCATACATGTGCTGTGACTACTTCAGGGGATCTTTTTACTTGGGGTGGTGGTACCTATAATTCTAGTATGCTAGGACATGGAAGTGATGCAGGTCATTGGATTCCTAAAAGAGTATGTGGCCCTTTAGATGGTATGCATGTATCCTATGTCTCTTGTGGCCCTTGGCACACTGCTGCTGTTGTATCATCTGGTCAGCTGTTTACTTTTGGAGATGGCACTTTTGGTGTCCTGGGCCATGGAGACCGCATCAGCTGCACAAGTCCAAGGGAAGTCGAGGCCTTGAGAGGATTACGGACGGTAATGGTGGCTTGTGGTGCTTGGCATACAGCAGCTATTATTGAGGTGCTGGTAAATGAAGATTCAAGCGCGGCTTCATTTGATAGATCTTTCTCTGCAACAGGGAAACTCTTCACCTGGGGTGAGGGGGATAAAGGTCAGCTTGGACATAGTGATAAAGAAGTTAGACTCATCCCTGAGAGTGTAGCAGTGCTAATGGATGTTTGTTTCTGCAAAGTAGCTTGTGGACGTGATCTGACAGTAGCTCTCACCACAACTGGGCGGGTCTATACAATCGGCGATCCTGCCTATGGACAAATAGGATGTCCTGATGCTGATGGAAGTATTCCAGTTTGTGTTAAGGGTAAGATTGCAGACTGTTTCATTGAAGATATTGCCTGTGGTTCTCATCATGTTGCAGTATTAACATCTAAAGGAGAGGTTTATACCTGGGGAAAGGGTACAAATGGGCAATTAGGTCATGGAGATATTGATCATAGAAATGAACCTATGCTTGTTGACTTCATGAAAGATAAGCAAGTGAAGAGCCTAGCATGTGGATCTAATTTTACTGCAGTAATTTGTCTACACAAATGGGTATCCGGAACTGACCATTCTACGTGTACTGGCTGTCATAACCTATTTGGTTTCAGAAGAAAACGTCACAACTGCTACAATTGTGGGCAAGTGTTTTGCAAAGTATGCAGTAGTCACAAATCTCTGAAAGCTTCTTTGGCTCCAAACATGAATAAGCCTTTTCGGGTGTGTGATGATTGCTTTGTGAAGCTAAAGAAAATGGAATCTGGAACTGTACGAATTCCTAGACCTGGTAGTAGAAATGGTCTTCAAAAGCTCAACGAAGGAGCAGAAAAGGAGACGAAGCTAATTGGATTGGCATTTGCCAATCCTCTGAAAAAAACTGATAGTGGTCGCTATAAGAGTGGTGCCAAAGTAGGAAAAGTTGAGAGTCCCGTACTTCCTATTTTACATGGGATCTTTCAACCAGGAAGTAATCATCAATCAGGCTCTTCTACTCCTATAATTGGAGCCTCAAGCAAACGTGTTTCAGCCTCAGCTCCTGGTTCCAGAATGGTTTCACGAGCAGCATCCCCTATTTCACAAAGGTACAGCCCAGTCAAATCATCAACAGTAATAACTTCTCCTACGTCTCCTGAAATAATGGTTCCTAATTCAAAGCATACGAATGATGATTTGAGACAAGAAGTTATTCAATTAAGAGCAGAGGTAAGTCATCTTATGAAACTAAGATGAGTGTATTTTTCTGATGTTAATTTTGACATGCATGCATTAATATAATGATTTATTTTTTTCAAACTAAGCTTGTTAGAGAAACCTATCTGTTCTCTACAGGTCTTGCTAATTATTAAGGCTTGTTAAGTCTCTTCGTCAAATGTGAGAATTGGTGTTAGAAGGGTAGCAGAGAGATGACAAGTGTATACCATAGATACATAGAGTCAAATTAAATTTCCAACTTTTTAACCAAAAATGTGCAAGTTGGCCATTTTGGTACAATTGGACAATCTCGGGGCTTCAAATTCGGACTGGTTGAGACTGACAGAAAAGCTCCATTGATAATGAGAAGCTATAGCAGTAGGGCAAAATTACATGCAAACTAGGCAGCAACTGAAACTAAAAAGCTCCCCACCCCCCTTCCCCTCCCCCTTCTTAGAAGTCATATATTGAGTAGACACCGTGGGGGTGGCACCCATGTAAAAAGAGGGAGCTAACAAGAAGTTTTGCCCTCAAGCCATCGTGTAGAGCTTTATCGACAAAATCCAGAATAGACGAGTGCCTATCACAATGCAGCAAATGGCTGCAATTTTACTGTTAACTTTAAAACGTGAAATTGAACTCTTGGCAGTGGGTATGCACATACAATTTCTCAATTAATTGCCTAAGGAACCTTCTTCCAAACTTCTGCAACCCATACCTTTTTCTTCTGTCTTCTGCGTTCAATAAGAAGGTCTTTGGACTTGCGAGGATGACCCAACTCAGATCAAAAGGAGCTCAAATTAACCACCACATTGCATGTTAGCAAGGGGTGATATGTGATCAACGGATTCTTCCACACGACACAAGGAATAATGAATGGCCAATGTGAAAAAAATTCTTCTATGAACATCTTCTATGGGATGTTCTCTTTCGCAGCTATCTATGCAAAAAAGCAGGCTTTAGGAGGTGCCTTTGACTTTTAAGTCGTACTAATGGGAAAGTTACGACCATCAAATTGCCCTTCAAGAAGGTTACAAAAGTTATTGACAGGGAAATAAATTTCCTGGGAATAAAGCCTGATCCTCTGGTCAATTCATTTGGAGCAACTTCCTCAAATGAAAGAAGCTCCAGAAGCCTTACTGATTGTTCCCTTGGGGAGCCTAAAAAAAGGAAGAATCTGATGCTGTTGGTTCCTGTCCATGAAACAACTTCTTGAAACAGTAGCTTCTTTACAAGGGCTGATTCTAAAAATATGAGGCAGATTACATTGTGTTGAGTGGAAAAAGGAGAATACGATTCTTAGGCGTTGTGCCTTTAGGGCTTGAGGTCTTTGGTTGGAAAGAAATTCGCAGGTTTCCTCTGGGGTTGCTCATCCTTGACTTTATCTTTGGGGGAGAGTATTTTATCAAGCCTCTTTATGGGCAGAGGCACGGTCCATTTTCGATGGAGCCAATGATTTACAGTTTTTTGGTTTCGATGATATTGGACGAATCAAAATGGCTCATAAAACCTTTGTGCTTCCCTCTGTTATTTACGGTTTTGTCAATGATTGGTGCATTTCAGTTCAAGGGTCCATTGGAAACAACCTCCCTGTATTATTGAAATGCAGGGGTAAGGGTGCTTATGCCCCCCCCCCCCTCCCTTTTTTTTTACCTCGCTAGTGCGGGAGCCTTTGGAGAAATTTGGGGTTATGATGATGTTGTTTATAGACAAAGGCAGTGTGGTTTTTAGGGACAGTCCTTTTACAGACTTACAGCAAACTGGAGGTACTTCTACTTAGGTTACTATGAGGATGTCTTATTCTCCCCTTTTCTGTAATCTCTTTGCTTTTATATAACATTGTTTCTTATCTTACGGATATGAGGGAACTGCATATTCAAGGGTCGTTCCACAGCACATGTCATGCCAAAATAAAAACCCTCAAGCCATTTTCACACTAAAATCAATTGAAGTATAGAGTCGGGTCAGACCTGAAATAATTCCTGAAGCTAATACCATGAGTACCAAGCACCTTCCTACTCTACCAACCGACTCCCAAAACCCATATTTATTGTAATGACATTCCTTCAACTCATAGTTGGCAACACCTCCATACCCATTTAACCTTGAGCTCTTATGGTGCAAAGGAGCCTAATTCTATGACTAACGTCGCCTTTGGGAAGGCAAACTTCTTCCTATTGAAACAGTGAAATCTCTTATTTATCTCCTTAGTCGCAAAATGTCAAGATAGAATTTTCCAATCTGAAGCAACACTTGCAAGAACAGTTTAGACGGACATGAAGTAAACAGCCATACTGGGACAGTGCATTCAAGCAAGGTTACCATTATTTTACCCCCTTGTAGCTGAAATCTCTCAATAATTGGATCCCATACAATTGCATTGAGCCCATCTCTACTATAGACAGGTAGCTATCTGCTTGATTGAGAAACTGAAACCAAGACCTATACTGATTTTACACTCGAAGCACCAAGAGGGAACCTGGATTGCTTAATGGACAGAAGTCAGCTTAAGGGTGATCATTTGTTACCTTTCCAATTGGATCATTACACTCTTGATATAATTAAATTATGGATCAAACATTGCTTCAAACATAAGCAAGGTGCATCTTAGAAACCCCATGGTTTTTTCATCAGCTTTGGAAATATCAAGGTGTAGTCTGCAAAGAGAAAATGTCTGTTGATGAGTTGTTGGAAAAGATTTTTAAATTCTGTAGATTCCTTCCAATAGACCAACCTAAATTGCCTTGCTTATAATTTACTTTGGTGACTCGATAACCAAGACGAAAAGAAGAGGAGAAAGAGGTCCTCTAGAGCTTTAGAAAAAGCCCCTTTGTTTGACCATGAACATTTTGTATAGTATCATTACCTATCCCAGAAAGCATTATGCTTCTGTAGTCATTACTCATTACTGAATGATGATCTTTTTTCAAATGCACATGCTTTTGTGGTGAATATAATAATATTGTGACATTAGTCTGTCACATAATAGTAGCAACAAGCTGTTTCGTGAAAATAATAAAGTACTGACAAAAGTTTGGATTGTATTGAGCAGGTAGAACAAATTGCTGGTAACAATCAACTTCTTGAAGCTGAACTAGAGAAAACAAGACAGCAACTCAAGGAAGCCAAGGTAATAGCAGTTGATGAGGCTGAAAAATCTAAAGCTGCAAAAGAAGTTATCAAGTCTCTGACATCTCAGGTTAGTGCCCATGATTAACATAATCAGTGTCAATCATTGTTGTTATCCAGGTGTTTTCTAGTGATCCTACTTCTTCATGCGCTTGTTGTTTCCTCTAAACAAAGATTGAGCTCTTTAGAGAGTAGACGATTTGAAAAATTAGGATAACTGTAGCACATATATGAGGCTTCTTAGATATTGGTCCTCTTAGATGGAAAAGTACTTCTCTTGGTAGAAGCATTCTTGTAGCATCAATTGATGCATTTGATACATTATTCCTTGTTACCTAGAATGATAATCTAAAGGCACTTCAGCGCTACTACTGACAGACACATTCGAAATAATATATAGCCACTTCACTTTATTGATGGTGTTTCGGAATTTAGAACATACATAGGACAAGTATATAACTATAATAGAAGGAAGAGAACTCAATAGAGAAAAGCTAACTTGTAATGGTGAATATGACTCAGCAAAGTTCAGGAAGAGAATTCTGTAATCAAAGTGGTTTGAAAGCAAGAATCTTCTGTATTAAGACCTGCCAGAATCCTCGAACCCTCCCAGAATCGCCTGTATCATAGTATGATGAAATTTGAGGAGCTTACTAGAGAGGATTGCTAAGGCTTCCTGTTACATTGTCCTCTCGGATGAAAGATATTTTAGCTGAACAAAAGATGACTCTCAGTAAAGGTTGAAAACATTTTATGCCTGAATAACTGACATAAATGTTTTCTGGCATACACATGTCATGTTAATACTGATTAAGGTCTCCAGTTGCTTTGTTGGAAACGCATATTGCTTGTGGCTATAGCACCATTCCATTATGACCATTAATAATGGTAACTGATGTATAAATGTTGGAAAATATTCTGGCAGTTGAAAGAGCTGGCTGGGAAGGTACAAAAAGGAAATGGTGCAAGCAGCAATTCAGATACTTACGTTGGGCAATCCTCTGGCTCTACAAATGTCTCTTCTGAGAATCATCATACAAGCCTCATGTCTCCTAGAAGTGAGTCAAATATGAGAACTATGGATGCCATCTTGACAAATGGAGCTAAACCACAGCCAGACAAAACGGAGCGGGTTGTACAAGATGAACCTGGCGTCTATATAACTCTTTGCTCCCTGCCGGGAGGAGGTAATGAGCTCAAGCGTGTGCGCTTCAGGTATGGCTGTGTCACTTTTCAGTCACTGATAGTAACAAGGAACTTCGTTCTAATCCTTTCTGCAATAGAGTTTGTCTGGATAGTTTATTTTAGCAGTTTAGTTATTCTTTTTGTTTTTCAGCCGTAAACGTTTCAGTGAGGGGCAAGCGGGGAAGTGGTGGGCAGAACACAGCACCAGAGTATGTGAGCGGCACAATATTCAGAACCAATAGGCATCCCGAGAGCTTTGAAATAACTGGAACAAAAGCTAATTGAAGTGCTAGTCTCCCTCTGGGATCTAGTACTAGAGCTTTGCCGCTGAAGTGTGGCAGTACAACTAACAGTTTTACAGACACGGGAAAGAAAGAACCAGGTAGAGAAAGATCTATGACACACAATGTTTCAATGTGGTACTTGCCCAACCATCTTCTGTTGGCAATGTCTCTGCTTTCTGGACCGGTTGAGTTCCTTCCCTACACATATAGAAGATCCATTTTTGTCCATTATTCTGATTGTATAGTTAGAGAGTCAATTAATTACAGAGCCATTGTAGCTGTAGTTTTGTATAGGACACCTATAGGAGCCATTTGTTCATGAAACATTGTAAACTTCAGCTTACAGATTGAAGAGAAAGATTTGTGCCTTCTTTGAAAAGAATATAGACCACAATACTTGCTTACAATTTACTACAGTACTAAATATCTGAGGTTCGTGGTTTCCTTGTTTACGCTGTTCCAGTGGGGAAAGTGAAATAATTTCATGTAAGAAAAACTATGCTATGGGACTTATGTTTTTTTTTTTATAGCGGGAAATCAAGGAAAATCAAAGAAATAATAGTGTATCAACCAGGATGAGGATGTTTTATATTATTGTTTAGTCACTATATAATAGACCATCAACCAAATAATGTTCTTTATAACTAATATTCTATTTAAGTTAAGACAAAAAGTCTTAAAAGATACCGTCTATTTTTATTAAAAGAGACCGTAGACCAAGTCATGTTGGCCCAATAAAGTCATACAAGGAGTTTAAACAAATTTAACTTGCAAGGAGTTGGTCTAATAAAAGTAGACGGTGTTTTCAAATAATTTATGAAGTTTAGAAGTATTCTGGTGTTTTTTCTTTTTTTTTTTTTTTTTGCTTTTGGTTATTTTATATATTAATATATATCATGATATGTTAGGTAGATAGAAAATGCGTTGAGGGCGCGTATTCTCTTGCAGTTTCAACTAGAAATCAGGTGTGTTATGAACTGAGATTTAATATTTTGTAATTTCCGATCCTAAATTTACATTACGCACGCCCATTGTCGAATTCGTCAATGGAACTCCATTATTGTGCCGTCGCTAGAAGACAATATAGAAGTACCAATAGTCGATGTCTCAATGGATTGTTACAAATTATTAAAAAAAAAAAAAAGACGGTTTAATTGTAACTTAAATTTAGACGTGGGTAAAAATTGAGTTAAAATAATTACTTTTTATTAACTCTTCAATAAAAATTACCACTTCAAACCTTCTAAATTTGACATACAAACTTTTGATGTCTTGTCACTATAACTCTGTCCAAGTCACGAGTAGGTGTGATAGTGAATCGATCCGAGCCAGATACATGTTTAGTCTTGCTTGATTCGAGCTCAAGAAGTGAAACAAGCTCGAGCCGAATACAAGCTCAACTCAAACTTATACTAGTATATAACTGTGACTTTTAACTTTTTTTGTTAAACTTTTTATTATTATATTCTCGCATCAAAATGTTAATAATCTCCAAGTCAATTAAAATCTATGATGAAGCGCTCAAAACTTTATCACAATTAAAAGAACAGTCATTTACTTTTTATCTAATAAATGTCAGTTCCTTTCAAGTATTTTCAAACACGAACTGCTCATGACTCATGAGCCTAACAAGTCAAGCCATTATCTTATTCAGCTTGATTCGTTAAGGACTCGAGCCGAGCTCAAACTTCAGCTGACCTCACACGAGTCGAGCTTTGATCTAACTTTCAAACTCGGCTGACCTCATTATCACCCCTTAACAAGTCACACCAACAAAACCACAACCTCTTTTAACCTCTGCCGAGCTCACACGAGTCGAGCTTTGATCGAGAAATGCTCCGACTACCAAAACCCGCCACTCTCGCCCTCAAACCACTCTTCACCACCCTCCACAAACTCCCACTCTCCCTCCTCTCCACCACCCCAAACAACACCAACAACGCCAACGACGACGACGACGATAAATGGAACGATGCATGGGAAACTGCATGGCTCCCGGACGACATTTCCGCCAAAACCACGCGGGCGCCATGGGAAACCGACGTAAACTTCGGCATTGCGGACGTGCCGCTGCCTTCGGATGTCGATTCCGAGACGAAAGCGTTTGTTGCTGACATGACTGAGAATTGGGATGAGCGCCGCAAAGGGAAGGAAAAGAAGGAAGAGGGTAAGAGTAATAAAGAGAGTGATGGTGGGTTGTATAGCTTGGAGAGTGTGAAGATGGATTATAGGTTGAAGAAGCAGAGGATTCATGGTGGGCTTTGGATGAAGGAGATTGAGAAGCTTGAGGAAGCGAAGCTCGGTGTTGGTGGTGGTGATGGTGATGATATTGATAAGTTGCTTGATAGTTGTTCTGAGTGAGTTTTCTGTAGCTTGTTGTTGGTTTTTCGCGGTTTTGGGGTGCACACTAGGTGTTTGATGAAATGTCTGATAGAGTGTTTTTTGGTACTTGATTAATTGAGTTCTTTTGTGTGTTTTGTTGATTGGTATGTTGAATGTGGTTGCTTTGATGATCTGGGTACTTGGGACTTTTGCGGGATAGGTTGATTGTTGGGGTGTACGCTACATGTTTGATGAAATGTCTATGAGAGTGTGCTGTGTGGTGCTTGGTTGATTGAGTCTTGTACTCTTGTATAACATAAATTCTTGTATGAGACTGTCTAATTTCGAGTTTATAATTACATGGTCTTAAAGTGGTTACTTATTGGCGTTAAGTGGTCACTTTTATTACATTGTTAATGAACAATGACAACTGTAGCTCAATTTGTGACTAGGTCTTATTTGTGCTTGTATAAATGTCTGAGAGTGTTTTTTTTATTTGCATTGATTAGTTTGTGGTGAATTGGACGTTTAACTTTCGTTGTATTAGCACATGAGATATTGAATTGTAGGATGAGTTTGAAAAGTGTTGATGGAAATTTATTTGACGCTTGGCTAGAATGTGGATAAGTAATTTTGAGGAGTAGAAAAGCTTTAGATGATGATTATCTGGTATTGAAAAGCCCAATTTCAGTCTTATATTAAACAGTTGAACGCTAATTTTGGGAAGTAGAAAGCTCTGATGAAGAGAATTAAGTGGTAGGCTGGGTTAGGAAGTTATTTAAATTGTTGTTGGCTGATAATGTAGCAGAGTTTGTCTTCTGAAGAGTGAAGACTAACGAAGTTGTTGATGGAGAGAGCAGTATGAGAAAGAGGTATTGATGGTTTTCACGCCATTTTTAGTGAGCAGACTATGCGCAGAGATTATGATAGACAGGAATTCAGGTATGCAAGATATAGCAGTGAACTGCTGTGTGACTGATGTACAGAACTAAGTATAAGAGAGAAAACCAATGGGCTTGTGAGTCGTGTCTCATGGGTTTGCTCACTTTTGTATCAAAGCTCATCATGGCCAGACCATACTTAAAAAAATTCATGTTGTGAGTTGCGAACTGGCTGACAAAATTAAAATGGGTCTCCTGACTTGCCATCGTAAACTACTTGATACACATCTACACTACTTCCCTCCTTACTACCACCCCTTTCGTAAAAATGATTTGATTTGACAGTAGCTTTACAGGAATGTATACTGGTTTTGATAGGTTAGGTGTTGGGCGGTTGTTCTTGTGTAATACTCAAGACACATCAAAACCTGGTCGGTGTTGCTGAATTCTTAGCATTACCAAGCCAGTTTCAGGATGCTGTAAAGTCTCAGGAAATTTGTTTTTCATATAATGAGAGGATCGGTTTGTAGAGTCAAATTGGGTTTGTAGTAATGACTAGAACAACAGTGATATGAAATGACAGTTGTCATAGTGGGAGTTTTTTCTTATACAGTTTAGTACATGTGTGGCTTAGTTCGTATATATATTTCCTCAACATAGCTCTCTTGGATGTTGCGGAGATATTAGAGTTGCTTACCAGTGTGTGGTGTCTTTGCAGGATATTTGACTCTGCTAGTGATGATCTGAATAACCCAAAAGTCCCTGGTACTTCTGAGTTTAAAAACAAGCCTGATGGGTGGGAAACAACAGCCAAATCTGAAGATGGCAGTGTGTGGGAAATGTCACAGAGAGAAGAGGACATTCTTATGCAAGAGTTTGAACGCCGAATGGCATTTTGCAAGTTTCAGGTTGACGAATTTTGTCTGCATATTGAATTAAAAATATGCATATCCTCCATTCATGAGAAACGGTACCATCGCTTTCTTAGGGTTTACTCGACAAATAGGCATGTATTAGCTCAAGGTGCTACGAGAGTGCAAAAGTTAGTGTTTTCTTGAGATGTTAACCCGATTTTTGTGCTTCCTTCAATGGCTTCATGATATTAACCAATGACTGCTAGCTTTATATATAGAGTCGTTCGTAAGAAGTTGCTTCACTCAATGCTTCACTTTAATTATCCTCTTATTGACCACTTCCTCTTCTTTTCTTTTTTTAAGTTACGGGCTCCTTTTTAATTCAGGTTTGAGGGACTGATATTTTTTGTTAGTTTATCTCCTCTTTGTTTTTCAACTATGCGACCAATATTTTCCTGCTCGGGGAGATGGGGGAGGGGGTTAAATACTTTGATATGCTTCCCCTTCTGAGAATATCTGACATGCACTCATGCATAAGTTCCAACTTTTCGTATTTTACATCTTAACGTTTATTACCATGATTGCTTCTATTCATGCAGATAGCGAGTTTCATCAAAACACACATCTTTAGCAGGAGGCGGCCAATTGATGGATGGAAGTACATGATCGAGGTGATCGGACCCAATGCCAAGAAAGGGAAGGGTGCTGTTTCAAGATTACCAGGCATTGCTGACCCTGCAACTCATTCATTCACAGAGGACAAGGCACCAAACAGTGGTGGCCGGCTTACATCCCCTAGGCGCAGATAATGCCTCACATCTTTTCTAAGTCGGATAACCCTTTGGTCAGCAACTTTGGAGTATAAGGAATTTCTATGGATCAGCTCATTTGACTGCAACAAGCTTTGTAATCGGCGATTTCTCCTGAAATGGCCACAGTTGTTTGATATCACATCACATGCCTATCAGCTCATTGGTTTATTCCTCTACATTGGCTACAAATAGAGGTGGATGTTTCCTTGATTTTCTGCGGATGTAACCTGACGCTAAGGGCAGTTGATCATTGTCATCAGAAGTCAATATATGCTGTAATTTGTGAGTTTATATACTCCGTATAATCTAGGGATGCTGAAGCAAACTCTCTGTTTCATTTAGTGTCAATGTTTGTTGTGCAGAAGTTCCAATTTGCTGTATTTACGAGTTAATGTGTAATTTAGTCGGAGTGTAGTGCAACAGGGTTCTACAAATCAATATAATTTGTGGTTTGTGTTTTCTACTGTGTAACTTTTCTTTGGAATGGTGAAAGAGTCCACTTAGAATATACGTTATAGATTAGGTAACTGAAAACAGATAGGTAGCTAAAATTTGAGACTTAATGGAAGTGTTTGGTGTAATTTGTTAAACAAGTAACACATTAAAAGACATGCTTATATTTGGAAATTATATTAAACATTAAATGGATAACCTACGAAAAAACCTCGTTTCAGCTCCAAAATAGAATCCGATGAAAATTAGCATGAGGCATCTTACAGTCCTAGACACATATTGGAAAATAGAATAAGAAAATTGGCAAAAAGTAGCTTAAGCATAGCCATGACCATCGGTTTCTCCATTATGCACATGCTCAACACTAAACACACCGTAAAATTATCAAGAAGGAGGAATGACATTGCCACATGCTCAATTATTATGCTCTAATATACCATAGGAGCATGATTGGTCGCTTTCAGAACTTTTTCGGAAAATAAAAAATCGACCCAAAAGACGGTTTTTGTGTACTATAACCTACGAAAAAAACTAGTTTCGGCCTCGAAATAGACTTCGACAAAAATTGGAAAGAGACATCCTAAATACATATAATGGAGAATCGAACAAGAAAATTGACCAAAAGTAGCGTAGGCGTAGCCCAAACCATCGGTTTTGTCCGTTATGCACATGCTCGAATCGAGCGCTAAACACACCGTAAAACCATCAATAAAGAGGAATGGCATTGCCATATGCTCCAATTATGCTCCAATACACCTTAGGAGCATGCTTGGTCACTTTCGTAACTTTTTCCGGAAAATCAAAAATCGACCCAAAAAGACGGATTTTGTGAACTATAACCCACGAAAAAAACCTCGTTCCGCTCACGAAATAGAATCAAACAAAAATTGGCACAGGCGTCCTAAACACATATAATGGAGAATGGAATAAGAAAATTGGCAAAAAGGTAGCCTATACATTGCCCAAACCGGTTTTGTCTATTATGCACATGCTCGAATCGAGCGCTAAACACACCGTAAAACTATCAAGAAGGAGGAAAGGCATTGTCACATGCTCCAACTATGCTCCAATACACCCTATGAACATGCTTACATGCTTGGTAAATTTCAAAACTTTTTCTTGAAAAATCAAAAATCGACCCATAAAGACAGTTTTTGTCGACACCCACGAAAAAACCTCGTTTCGGCCCCGAAATAGAATCGGACAAAAATTGGCATGAGGCATCCTAGACTTTCAAACTATCAAGTAGGAAGAATGACGTTGCCACATGTTCGGATTCTACACCAATACACCATGGGAGCATGCTTGGTCACTTTCGTTACTTTTTCCAGGAAATCAAGAATTGACCCAAAAAGACGGTTTTTGTAGACTATAATCCATGAAGAAACTTCGTTTCGGTTACGAAATAGAATCGTACGAAAATAGGAAAGAGGCATCTTAGACACATATAATAAAGAATGGAATAAGAAAATTTGAAAAAATTAGATTAGGCATAGCTCAAACCATCGGTTTTGTCCATTATGCACATGCTTGAATCGAGCGCTACACCGTAATACTATCTAAAATGAGGAATAATATTGTCACATGCTCCAATTATCTCGAATACACCCAAGGAGTTTTCTTGGTCACTTTCGGAAGATTTCCGGGAAAATCAAAAATTAACCCAAAAAGACGGTTTTGTGGACTATAACCCACAAAAAAACCTCGTTTTGGCCCCGAAATAAAATTGGACGAAAATTGACAGAAGGCATCCAAGACACATATAATGGAGAATGGAACAAGAAAATTGGCAAAAAGTATCCTCCGCATAGCCCAAACCATCGATTTTGTCCATTATGCACATGCTCGAATCGAGCGATAAACTTACAGTAAGTCTATCAAGAAGGAGGAAATGCATTGTCATGTGCTACAACTATGCACTAGTATACCCTATGAGCATGCTCGGTCATTTTCGAAACATTTTCCGGAAAATTAAAAATCGACAGAAAATGCCTGTTTTTGTAGACAATAACCACAAAAAAAAAATCGTTTCGGTACCGAAATGAAATCGGACGAAAATTGGGGGAAGGCATCCAAGACACCTATAATGAAGAATGAAACAAGAAAGATTGCAAAAAGTAGCATCGGCATAGCCCAAACTATCGGTTTTGTTCTTTATTCACATGCTCGAATCAAGCGATAAACACACCGTAAGTCTATCAAGAAGAAGGAATGGCATTATCATATGTTCAATTATGCTCCAATATATCCTAGGAGCATGCTTGGTCAAACTCGGAACTTTTTACGAATAATCAATAATTGACCCAAAAAGCCGATTTTGGTGGAGTATAACTCACGAAGAAACCTCGTTTCGGCCCCGAAATAAAATCGGACAAAAATTGTGGGAAGGCTTCCTAGACACATATAATGGAGAATGAAAAAAGAAAATTGGCAAAGAGTAGCTTATGCGTAGCCCAAACCATCGGTTTTGATCATTATGCACATGCTTAAATCGAGCGATAAACATACCGTAAGTCTATCAAGAAGGAGGAAATGCTTTGCCATGTGGTACAATTTGCGGAAGGCATCCCAAACACATATAATGGAGAATAGATCAAGAAAATTGGCAAAAAATAGCCTCCGCATAGCCCACACCACCGGTTATATCCATTATGCACATGTTCCAATCGAGCTATAAACATACTGTAAGTCTATCAAGAAGGAGGAAATGCATTTCCATATGCTACAATTATGCTCTAGTATACCTTAGGAGCATGCTCGGTCATTTCCGGAACATTTTCCGGAAAATTAAAAATCGAGAGAAAATGCCGGTTTTCGTAGACAATAACCCACGAAAAAACATCGTTTCGGTACCGAAATGAAATTGGACGAAAATTGGGGGAAGGCATCCTAGACACCTATAATGAAGAATGAAACAAGAAAAATTGCAAAGTAGCTTCGGCATAGCCCAAACTATCGCTTTTTTCATTATTCACATGCTCGAATCAAGCGATAAACACATCGTAAGTCCATCAAGCAGAAAGAATGACATTGCCATATGCTTCAATTATGCTCCAATATACCCTAGGAGCATGCTTGGTCAAACTCGAAACTTTTTACGAATAATCAATAATGGACCCAAAAGGCCGATTTTGGTGGATTATTACCCACGAAAAAACCTCGTTTCGGCCCCGAAATAAAATCGGACGAAAATTGGGGGAAGGCATCCTAGACACCTATAATGAAGAATGAAACAAGAAAAATTGCAAAAAGTAGCCTCGGCATAACCCAAACTATCGGTTTTGTTCATTATTCACATGCTCAAATCAAGCGATAAATATACCGTAAGTCTATCAAGAAGAAGGAATGACATTGCTATATGTTCAATTATGCTCCAATATATCCTAGAAGCATGCTTGGTCAAACTCGGAACTTTTTACGAATAATCAATAATTGACCCAAAAAGCCGATTTTGGTGGAGTATAACTCACGAAGAAACCTCGTTTCGGCCCCGAAATAAAATCGGACGAAAATTGTGGGAAGGCTTCCTAGACACATATAATGGAGAATGAAACAAGAAAATTGGCAAAAAGTAGCTTCTGCGTAGCCCAAACCATCAGTTTTGATCATTATGCACATGCTTAAATCGAGCAATAAACATATCAAGAAGGAGGAAATGCTTTGCCATGTGCTACAATTTGCGGAAGGCATCCCAAACATATATAATGGAGAATAGATCAAGAAAAGTGGCAAAAATTAGCCTCCGTATAGCCCACACCACCAGTTTTGTCCATTATGCACATG
>CAAKMY010033642.1:0-18164 GCA_901111285.1 Corrigiola litoralis | reverse complement strand
ACTATAATCATGAGTTTCCCTCAACACTTGACGTACAATCATCTTCTTCATTCTCTTCTCTCTTGTTATCCTTCCTCTTCTATGTCAATCATTCTCTCTCATATGTGTCACTCGGGTCTACAGTTTAATTAACTTTGCCGCTAGGAGCTCCCTCGTCGTAATCCTCCACAAGGTGGCGAATATGAGACCGACTCGAGAACCGGCCACTAGTATAAAGTAGACTAAGGGAGTAAGGACCCTGCCTAACTTTTGTGGTACTCACAATATTCGTGTAACTGATTCTCGGTTGCATGGTAGAGTGTACCCGACTAGCACGATATAATTTAAAAGTAAAAGACTAATTAGGGACCTATGTTAGGGTGTGTGGCACAGGGCTTGGCGCCAATGGGTCTAGCGAATAAGAATAGGCCGTCAGTGCCTCTATCCAGATTTGTACACTCGATTGAAGTTAGGATAACTTCAATAGTTCGAGGAACATAGTCTTTCCCTTAGCTGCAGTTGAGAAAATTACAGGACTTTGGACAAATGGCATAAAGTGAAATTCCCCGACGACATTCAGGGATGGATGTAGACTCATCAAGTAGGGATAAATCATTATGGTCCTTACTTTCCTTGGGTAGCAGATGTCCCTCGATCGAGCACCGTAAACTGCCGCGAGCCAAGTGGAATAAGGCAAGGGATTGTGAATTCACGAAAGACTATTATTAGAACATAATAGTTGGATCCTCGACAGAGAACTTTCATTGCCTCGAGCAAACTTCCGAACCGCATGCATACATTCGTAAGTAACTTAGTGCGACGTGGAAAAAAATAGGAATTTTCACGCTGTTTAAAAGAAAAAAAGATGTGGATAACCCGGAAAAATATGGATGTCGATGCGCCATGAATCATATTCGCGAACCCCTCGAGTCAGGAGCTACCTTTCGAGTTGTCCTGTTGGGACCTACCCCCACCCTATAGTAGCTAGGCGAGGAAGTAAAATCAATCAATTATAAGAAAAAGAAATCCCAAAAATCCGTCCCACCCTATTTGTTCCATGATCTATGGGTCACGTAAATTGCTTTAAATGGGTAAATCAATAGTAAATTCTATTTGTTCTTCTCTGCTTTGGGACTTTAACCACCTAGTGTTTGTGGTACCTCGAATATCGTTAAACCTTTTGGATCTAGCCTCATGCCAAGGAAGCTACATGAGATGTAAGTCAAGAGTGACATGATTGTCTGAAATCCAAAACACCCCATGAATCAAAACTTATACCATAGACTCAGAGTATATACATTTCATGCCCCCTCGTCTAAATGACTTGCACATATAAGTTCATGAAAATGCGCAAATATAAGCTGATAATTTGCACATATTAGAGTTATTCTTGCCCCCAATCATTAGACTGGAATTCGACTCTTATCAACAACTTTTATAATCCCATTCAAACTAAAAACAAAAACATACAGTTTATTCTTATAGGCGTTAAAAGTAACGGATAAAGCAGTAGCATTACACTAGCACTCCAATGGCGGCAATTCGAACCACTGCGCACATTAGCCTTACCACCACCTTCACTCCACATCTCTCTCCTTTGAGCTCAACTCTACTCTCAAATACCAACAAAACCCACAAGTACTATAATGCGCCGAGATGCGCAGTGGGCCCGGGCAGGAGATTGGTCTCCTTCTCACTCTCCCTCCTCCTCCTTCCCCCCTCTCGTATGCCCCCTTTACCCTCTTTATTTCGGAAAGTCTTGGGAGAGACCGGCTATATTTATTGTAAAAGTAGACGTAACCATGCAGGCCCAATAAAGACATATAAATGTATTATTTGACTTGGGCTTTGAGGAAGTTTGGGTTGATTTAGCTTGTAGGGAGCTCGTCTATAAAATATTTATAGACGATCTTTTTATAAGAATTTGTGAACTTGTTTTACTTTTTTTTTTTGGCAGGTGCAATAGCTGCTGGTACCATGTTTGATAAATATGTTAAAAGGTACTACCTCCATTTCTTCTTATTCTTCCCATTTCACTTTTGAGCACTATTCATGATTTAAGATAAAGATCAATTGAACTTTTAATATATAAGATGAAATATAGTGACGTGGGATCTTGTTTGATTTGTCTTAATGAGTATATTAAGAAAATCAAATTTTTATAATTTTTACTAACATGTAATTATAGATATTTAATATATAAGATGTGCATTGGCAAATGTGTAAAAGGAAGTGGGAAGAATAAGAAGAAATGGAGGTAGTAGTACTTGCTTAGCAACTTATTGTTGAATTTTGGTTCTTTATGTATTATGTATTTGGGTTTGTGCGTTGGATTTAATTAGTTAAATAGTTAGCTAGAGCTTAAATGATCAAATAAGTGCGTAGGTGTATCTTATGATCAGACCAGTCACTCATATGTGTAGTTAAAAGGGTCACGTATTGCGTACAAAGTTGGAGATAAGAATTGAACCCCGCATCTTACGGTTGGAAGGTGGGAGTGGCACTCTGGCACCACTATGCGAACCTTGATTCTTAAAGAACCCTTTTGTTGAATGGTAGAAAAGTGACAAATTTTATCTAATAGTGGCTCATATGACCCATATAGTAGCTTAAAAACGCGAGTTACATATATAACCATGACTAATGAATTATGATTAGACAATTTGATACCATGACTAATAAATTGTGGTTCTTGAAGTTGTTTTTTCTTTTTTTTTTGGTTTGTGCAGTCGATTGAAATAATGAACTCGATCACAAATTATCAAATAAGACGGTTTGATGTATAGGTTATGATCAGACCACTCACTCATTTAGTTAAAATGGTCACGCACAAAGTTGCAGATAAGAATTGGACCCCGCAGAAGGTGGGAGTGGCACCATGGTGCCGAACCTTGATTCTTAAAAAGACCCTTTTTGTTAGATGGTAGAAAAGTAGCCAATGTTTATCAAACAGTGGCCCTGTGACCCATATAACTTGAAAAAAGGGAGTTACATATGTAATCATGACTTAGGATTAGATGTTCGACGCAAGACTTGTTGTAGCTAGATTAGCTTGTAATTAAATTGTGGACTTCTATCTATGTTTGGTGTGTAAAATGAAAGTGTAGCATGAAAGATTCTGTCTTTGTAAGTAGCTGATAATTTTTGTATAATAACTCAGGATTATTGTTTTGTTTAGTTTACCTACGAAGTTGAAGTTTATGTAGACACGGAGAACATGTAAGCTTCAGATTGAATTTGCTCTTTTTTTCTGAGTTAAAGAAAGAATTGCTTAAGAGAAGGGTGGCATGAAAAAGGGCGTTAAACTGCTAATGTGCTTCGAATCAAGCATGGCAGATGTTTAAAAATACCATTTGTGATTTTGGTTACTTAAAAAGGGTGTAATTGTAAATGCGATTAGTTTATGACCATGCTTTTCCTAGATTGGGGAATGAGATTATAAAGCTTTGCTCTTGTAGCTTGTCATTTAAGTGGCGTCATGTTAAGCATTCTGGTAAAGTAGCTGGCCTAGTTGCACATTTACTCACTTAATTCTTCCTTGTTGAGTTGGACGAGCCTGTAGGGGATCTCCCGCGGCTGTTGCCTATCGCTAAGACAGTAGAGGATGATTATTCTTCCGTCATACTGTTTTCCCTCCAAAAAAGGTCTACAAGTAGGTGCTGAGAAGTGTCTCTCCACATTATGTCTTCCAGAGAGAGCAGGTGTGTGTGTGTGGGGGGGGGGGGGTGTTAATGGTATTCTTTACATTGAAGTTGTGTGGAGTATTATGTATTTTTTTATAATACTTTCTCTAGCAGTTTGGGTTAATCCTTTTTTTCTAGGTGGGGTTTCAATATGTTGGGTATGTGCTTTGTTTTGATGGAGAGACTTGAGGGGAGGAAAGCTCAATTTCGATAGAATGTTTTGTTTCTTTTGGTATGATTCAGTGTCATGCACATTGCATAATACACCTATTTGAATCGACCTAGAATTCTTTTCATGTTCCTGTTCTGCACCAATATCCGTACTTTCACACACTCAATATGTCATTAAAGAGTCGAGAAAGGGTGATAACCCTTTGAATTATGAATCGTTGAAGTAAATAATCGTCTTGATCTTTATGTTGCTAGAACTTATAATCAGCTCAAATATTTAAATTTCACGCTTCCGTCAGGTCTTCAGTTCTGATTAGGCCGTCAGCAATTACCCAAGCAGTGTGAAGGGAATTGTTGAAACTCGAACCTAACCATCATGTTTTTGACATTTCTTATTTGTCTTTGGGTTTCCAGGATATGACTCAATTTTATGTAATTTCTTTGTTTATCATATCAAACTTCAGTCTTTTTTCCTTTCCATTTAACGGCGAGCCTTAAAATCGTTATATTGATTCTTTTGTTGATCATGTTATTTGCTTGTTGTAAGTACATTCACTGGGATTGATTTATGCACCACTTGATAGTGTACATAAATCAGGAAACAGCTTGAGCCACTGGAGACCTACGTGCCAGCTCTTATATTGACTCAGCTGCAAATTAAAGACATAGGTCAGTCTTCGTTTTTTTTTTTTTTTTTTTGGCTTATTCACTTTGGTTGCTTCAATAGTTATATGTTTTTCTGTTTCCTACACAATAATTCTAAGTCTTCCTACCCAAAGAAAAAGACTACTTCTTGCTATCCGTGGTTTTCTATCTTAAAAGTGTACGATCTAAAAGTGTAGGCTTGAATTATTTTCCTATTTTGTCATTATAAATATTAAGAATATATGATAATTTAGTAGTAGAAATTGAGGCTAGCCTTACCTTTTTATTTCATCTATCCCGTTTTTCACTTTTCTATGCCCCATATTGGAACATGCTGCATTTCTAGAAAAGTTGCTAGGACGTATTTTTTAGCTCTCGATATGCACTTAGGGGTTCTGACAAGTACACCTTGTTTGTTCATAGAAGGAATCACCTTCTAATAATAGCATTCTGAACTTCTGATATTAGGCACACGGCTTTCTAGAAATGCAAATGAAGCATTTTCAAGTCTTTGATCTGTGTGCGTACTTTGTGGTTCTACAATGTTTATAGGTTTGAAGTAGGATCAAACTGAGGACTAACTCATTGGTTCTACATCACAAACAGATAATAGAGAAAGTTTATAGGCAACAGTTTTACAAAGATAACAAGATCATGTTGATAAGCCTCATGGTTTGAATATGTAAAGCTAAGACCACACAAAGGCAACTGTCAAGAGAAATGTGATGAAATTTGTGATTCTTGATAGAAAAAGGTTGAGGAAGGCCGAGGAGTAGATGAGTGGAAATTACGCTTCATGTTAGGATCACTCGTAGGAGAGTTTTTTATAGGTCCAAACAGGGAGGGAATCTTTGCAAAGCTTATCCATCCCCCCCCCCCCCCCCCACACACACACACCCTTTTTTTCCTTTTTTTGCCCTAAAGTTGTACAGCTTTTATGTCCACTGTCTAGTAAGTAAACTAGTATGCGTGAAGTTGGCTAATGTTTTTGTTGGCTTTATCTTGTTGCCTATTTTAGCTTTGTTTTATATCCTTTCTTGTACTCTTTATTTGTGTACCCTTTTCCCTACCTTCTGCAAGCTCCCTAAACTCTGTTGCTTCCCAACCCATAGGGAGAAGTTAAGTATAAAGTCAAACTTCCTCACATGGATTGATGGTAAGAGCATAAGTAGCTGCCTCAATTAAGTGCACTAAACTTTTTGGCTGTTTGATGGAGATTTGTTGATTGCTTTCTGTGTAAACCGCACAATCCAGCAATAGACTTTCGTTTATTATTTGGTAATTTCCCAGTTAGTACCCTGAGGTATTATGATTCCAACATGCACCCAAATTGGAAAACTTATTCCAGTGTGTGATCTGTAAGTCAGATGTAACTGTTGAAGCAATACACAATATAGCCTAAGTATATGATTGCAAATCCTTACATATTCCTGGGAGTATCTTGCTTTTGGTACTACCTGCAGTACCATAGATAGTCTTATGTAATCTTGGTAGTTTGTAGGTCAATTAGTAACGCCAATTGCTTTATAACCAATAGTATAAACTTTGAAATAACATTGTATCATTATCAGATAGACACTTTTGTTACTCAATTGTGAACCCAAAAGCAAATTGTTGGACAGCTCAGTGCAGACCTTTGTTTGGGTGTCCTACGTAGTGGCAAGGATGGTTGAAGATAATAGGGTAATGGGTTTCTCCAAAGATAGTAGTGAGTGACCTTGATGATGCTCAGTGGTATAAAATTAAAGATAGCGTTGGTTAGTTGCACAACTTTTAGCTGTAATTTTTCATGATGATCCGTAACTTTAAGTTGGATTCTAGGTGAACCGAGGAAAGTTCAAGGCTGAAAATTGATAACTCATGCAGAGGGAAAAGCATTGGCATGGTGGGTGGTGGTGTTGGTTAGTTATTGTGTGTAGCCACATGAAGAGAGAGGATGTAAAAAAACTAGGGTGGTTTGGTCAAGAGTGTTAAAGGAAAATTGGTCTGTAGGAGGACGCAAGCTGGAGTTCTAATGGAATAATTTGCCAAAATCTTCTAACGTGGATACGGTGTAACTGATTCAATAACTGAAGGTTGCAAGTTGGAATATGTGTCCCTTTCTATACATGTGAAAATGCAAAACCTCAAGAGCACTAAATGGCAGTCACAACTCACAAAGATCCAATGGAACAGATTACTTGATCGTCTGACTGTACTATCTATAAGGAACTAATATATACGATAAGCGAGTCACTAGTACAGAAATTATTTCAGTGGGGAATTATCGCAACTCTATTTTCTTCCCCCCTTTCCATCTCCGGACCATAGATAGTGTTTGGACCCAATTGTGGCAGGACTAAAAGTCCATGCAGGTGTCAGAAGCCCAAAATCTGGGATTTAGCTCTTCATGACCAGAAATATTTGTAAAGATATCTGTACTCATCTTACCTGCATTCAAAAATAATCATTCAACCATGTTTGTCTCCAGCGATCTACCGCTCCTGAAGTGGGGTCCTGTGGGTTTTCCCACATAGTCATGTAGTCCAAATATCATAGTTATCGCTGATAGTCCATAGCCAGCGTATATCTGGAGGCATTGTTATCGTCTCCATTCTCAATAAATTACATGAACCTTTGCTGCATGGTGGTCGTAGTACCACCATATCGGGGTTTTACCATGATGCCATTTCTTGTTTTTGTGATTATGACTCAGAAGCTCAACTGCTCTGTCTGTGTGTGGCTGTTTATATTGGTATTTACATGGTTGTTGGTGTCTGGCTTTCTCCTGAAAATAAAAATAGTCTGGAAAAGGTTACTTAATCACAATATTCTGAGGTTCATTAGACATCTTAATGCCTCTGGACTTTAGCTTTGATGTTGATACTTCCTTTTCTCATCTTTCTGGATACAGAGAAAATCCTGGAAGTTGATCAGCCTCAATATGCTGCCTACCGATCAATTTTGCGGTCTGGCCCTGCTGCTTCATTCCGTTCAAATATTCGAGCTGTAAGTTAAACATGCACATATACCTTCACTAGATAACCTCGTCAAATATGTATGACCTTTTTACTTTGAAATAATGGCCAAAAGAATGTCTGAGCGTTTGAAATCGTCTTGAGATGTAGGTTGCTCAATACGCCTCAGATGGTGGAAAGGGTAAGACGGCATTTGATGATGTTGAGAGATGTCTCAGGTAGTGCTTTTTGTATCACTGAACCAAAACTTGTAAGGCATGGAACTCCAAAGTCCAGGCATATGTCACATTGTAAAAAGCTGGAATTACCTTGCTGTTAGGGCGTAAACTGTTTTGGGATTCTGGAATAGTGGTGATCAAGTAGGATTAAGCATTCTGACATTCAAGAGCCTTTTTTGGGGAAAAATTTCTATTTTAATATTAACGCTTTTAATATTAACGCTTAGCGTTCCTTATCTTCTTCAGTAATAAAGTGTACCTGCATAGCCCATCTCCCCCCCCCCCCCCCCCTCCTCATGACCTGTGTGACAAGTCTGTGTGACTTAGCTTGGTATCCAAATTAGTGAAGATCACTATGATTTTGTTGGTTTCCAATTACGCTGTCTAATATTTTGTATGTTACCTCTTCTCTTGGTGGATGACTGGATGTTGATATGGATTCAGAACGACTTAGATTTACAATATGAAATTACATTTACACATTTTTTTCTCTTTGTTTCCAACTTTTTGCTTAGGATTTAGATATTTGTATATGACCAGACATGTCATAGACAGTAATATTTAATCATACTTCTCATGAAGATGCTGGATGGTTTCCTATCACTGATTCACTGGTGATGTTATTGTGCAGAGCTATAGATGAACTTGATTCATTGTTTCTGCGTGCTTCGAGAAACAATCCTGGCGCATCAGCCAAATTGATGAAAGAGAAGATCAGCACTGTTGTGAACACATTGGATAGGTAACTACGACACTCACTGTTCTCTGATGCTTTAGTATGTACGATTTTCACCTATAGCTTGCCATGTGAAATTTTTGAGCAAAATGATAAAGGAGGCAGTTTCATCTAAGTGTACTGTAGTTATGCCCATTTTGAGACCTACATATCTGGCTATACTTTTCTAAAGCACTTGGTAAACCAACAGTTAACAGTTCTTAAATAACCTTGTCATTTTCTGCACAGCCTCCTTCAGACTGTCCCGTCGGATGTGCTAGATAAAGGGAAAGCGATTGCAGAAGCCTATCGGACCCCGGAAAACGACGTAGTGCCTGAAGAGATTGATCAAGAATTTAAGGAACTGCAATCGATATTGTGACAGTTTACTGTATCACAGAGCTGAACTTGTATCCGAGTCAAAACCAGATGAAGATAAGAGTACTCATCATGCCTCTTTCTAGGCCAAACCCACGAAGCTGCACATGTGCACCAATCTAACCTCGTATGACGGTGTGAGATACAAGTACTTTTGTGTTAGATGTATCAGAATTTGTATTTGTACAATATACTTCATGATGCAATGCTGTATGACACCTGATCATTTGTGTATAACAATTGTCACATCAACAATTGTGTATATCAAAAAAAAAAAATAAAAAAAATTGTGTATAATTCTGAGGCGACAAGTTATGAAATATGACTTTGGATATTATGGAAAGCGTTGGGCCTTATCGGCATATACTGGATACAAAAATTCTATAATATGCGACGTATATGATATACGTCGATGTATATAATAAGAGATGTAATGACAACCGTTGATATTAGAGATCTATCATTAGCCGTTAGATTGATTGATTCTAATTAAAATAAAATCTAACTTTAATAAATGCCAAAAGTATAACAAAATTTATTAAAAATACCAAAATTAAAGCTAAAAGGTCATCATTACCCCCACCCCTATGCACACCCCACCCCACCCCGAACTCGCCAAGGCCCCAACCCCCCACCCACATCACATCTGCCGGCCACCCATCCAACCGCCCTCACCTGGCGCCGTCCGCCCTCCTCATCCCCACTCCACCGGATCAACCCCCTCCTCTCCCCATTACGTTGGCCAATCACCTTCCCCGGTTCACCGACCGCCCCATATTTCGATATGTTCTTGCTCCTCTCTCTTGCCTAACCGTCGCTCGTCTTCTCCCTTTCTCCTTACCGACAGCTTTGGCAATGTCTATGCTTAACAATGTCGGGCGGTTCGCGGGAAGGGAGCAGGTGGAAACGGTAGAAAAGGGGGAGGAGGAAGAACGGTGGTACGGGGAGGGAGAGAGCGGTTGTTCCGGAGGGAGTGGGGACGTGACAAGGTTGGCGCCGTCGGTTCTGGGGGCTTAGGCGGGTGGCCGACGGCGGTTCTGGTTGCGTGGGTGGATGGCCGCCGGATAATCTGGTGCTTGGGGGGTGGCCGCCGGGTTTTCTGGGTTTGGGAGGGGGTTGGTTGGTGGTGGGATATCCTTGAAATTTAAGGGGCAATGATGAACTTTAATAATTTTATTAATTATAATAACATCTTTATAAATACCAAAAGATTAGTGAAATGGATTTTTTGATTTTCCAAATTGATATTTTAATCTAATGTTATTGTTTAATCTAATGGCTGAAATTAGATCTAACAGATCAATGGTCCTTATTTGACCTCTTATTATATACGTCGAGGTAGCATAATAGGATCTTTCTGAAGCACTCTTGCTTAGCACCTTACTAAAAACAGAGCAGGTAGACAAATATTAGGGAACCAGCTGTCAGTTTTGTGGTTAAAAAGGTTGGATAATTTGTCCTTGATCAGGTTTAAATCCTAGGGGGCAGCAATGGACTTCTAATTATTTCTTCTTGGTCAAAACTTGTCATACTAGTTCTTAATATGTCAATACATATCAACTACTGTAATAAGATAATGTTTGAGATGGAAATAACACGAGAACAAGAATTAATATGTTTTGAAGGGCATTTCCATGTCCAAAAACAGTCTGAAAAATAGGAAAACTGTAATTTTTGTATCAACGTCGTTAAAGTTAGAGACAATGTGATCAAAGGGAGAATCATCCAATTAAGATTATAAAGAGAAAACTGAGCAATTTAACCTAAGGTTCCAAAGAAGTTTTATTAATATTGTTTATGTACAGACATAGCGAAAAATATCGAAGGAAAAAATAAATGATAAAAGATTAAAAGCAGAAATCTTTGCATGTTAAAATATCTAAAATGTACACAACACCTCGTCATCAAAACAAATAAGGAACTAATTAAAATGTAAAAACATTTGTGATAATTGAAAAGAAAGATTATGTTTACAAATAAGAAATTATAATGTCTTTCTCGTAAAGCAATACAAACCTCCTCCCTTTTTCTCTTAGAATTTTTATTTTAATTTCTAATATTTGTTTTTTTAGTTGATATCATGATGTCATATTATAATCAAATCATCATACTATATACTGCACATTGTGCTTGGTTTCTCTGCCTCATTCTTCTTATTGTATCTTCTCTTAATTTTTCTAATCTTTCATATATTTTTTTCTCGACTTTTCTTAACTTTTTCAAAAAAAAACCTCATAATTCACACTCATTAAAATAACATTATTTTACTCACAAAATACCCAAATACGGAGTAAGATAAACTCCACAAACTAACCTAACTAATTGCCATCTCACTCACACTAACACACTAGTTCATACATGAGTTCACAAAAACGTACTCCGTAACTATTACAAAGAGGCAAAAATTATCATATCCAATTTGGATAGCTCAGTTGGTAATAGTTTCCCACTCTATCCTGTTGGTCTTGAGTTCGAGCCCAAACAACAACATAAGTTGCATTCATGCCTTATTGGATCTCACCTGTAACAATACAGTTTACCCGGTGTGCGTGGTTTGCACGCTATTACGTATACCCGCGGGTTTACCCAGAACGTGCTAAAGATAGCGGCTGCGGATTCCCTAGTTTCCAAACACAAATAAAAAACTCCTCGTCATCTATACACATGAAAATAACATTATCTTACTTCTAAATTGCACCAATAAGATAAAACTTCATCAAACTAAATCCTCATCTAACTCACATCACACACTACTACTAGTTCAGACTACCCAAACTGTACAGTAGTAAGTATTAGTACAATTGTAGAAAGCAGGCAAAAAGTAGTAGTAGCAGGAGAAGACTCAAAAAGTAATCCTAGTTGTCCCAATAGTTTGTAGTAAAAGCAGGAAACAAGAAAACAAAGAAATGTCAAAAGACAGACACACAAACATCATTTTATTACCACTGTCTCACTCTCTCACTTACTCCCTCCAAACTAAACTAAACTTAACTAAACTAAACTGAACTAAACTACTTAAAACTCTATGACACAAAACAATTAAAAAAAAGAAAAAGGGTTACCTTTTTATTTCCATATATAAACACATTTCTAAACTAAACTAAACTAAACTAAACTGAACTGAACTACTTAACTCTATGACATAAAATAATAATAACAAATAAAAGGGTTATTTTTTATTTCTATATATAAACATTTCTAAACCGCTTATATTCTTTTTTTTTTTTATATAAAAGAAAAAAGAAAACATTTCTTTCCTTTTTTGTTTGTCATATTGTACATGATTGTTTGTTAATATTAAGTATCAGATCTCAGGTTTATTTATTCAAAGATCCAATCTTTTTAATCAGGGGTTTCCCAGAAATTTGTTAGGGTTTTGTTGTTGGGGGGTGGAAATATTTGTAGGGTTTGTATGAGGATTTGGTGTTGCCTTCCATGCTTCGGCTATTCTAGTAAAGAGATGAGCATGGATGGTGGTGGTAATGGTGGGGTTGATCGTAATTTGATTGATATTAATAGGGTTGGTGATGATGATGATGATGATGATGATGTTAAAAATCTGGAAGAAGATGGTGGTTGTAATGATGGTGATTGTGATGATGGTGATGGTGATTTGAAGGGGTTGGAATTAGGGTTTTATTTGGGGTTGAAGAGGGATCTTGTGGAGAGAGATAATGATGGTAAGAAGAAGAGTGTTTTTGAAGCTTTGGAGCTGTCCATTGGTGGGAGTAGCAGCGGCATTTCGCCACGGTTCGGGGGGTTAGGGGTCGTGTCGTCGTCGTCTTTGTTTTCGGTTGATGATGAGGGGGATTTTGATTGGGATTTACAGCATAAGCGGGCGAAAGTCGAGTCGAGTTCTCGGTATAATTTTGTTAGCTGGCTTCATTATATGTGATTTTGTTGTATGATGATGATTTTAGCTTATGAAAGTTGAATTGGGTTTTTTGGTAATTTGCATAATTTTGTTGTTTGATGGTATTTGAGTGGAAATTTTAGATAATGTGGTGTGTGGAAATTGATTATTTGTAGTTGAAGAACTAATTGTTATCATTTTAGTTCTTTTTGTTGTTGTTTGTTATCTTTAAGCAAAGTGTGAAAACGTGTGGATAATGTATTAACTGGAGTTCTGGATAAGTTTCAATTTTGTAAGCACATTTTTTAAAGTGATAGGTTTTAGTTGAAGCACTGATCTTTATATACATTTTCGATTACACTGCATGTGGTCTATAAGGGATCTTTTTTTTTCTTTTTTTTTTTGTTCTCTAACGGAATTTAGAAGGTTTTGAAAGTTTAGTATACTTGGTATTTAGGGTGGTCAATCGTTTCTTGTCAAAGGTGCACCTAGATTAGTTCGTCTTGGTGTCGTTAACACAAGGTGCTGTTCAAGGATGGTAATCAGTGTTACCCAATATGCGTTCGGATCCGGTCCTTGGAACAGGTACGGGAATAGCCTAACATTAAACGAAAGAAGCGGAGTACTGCGTTCCAATTGGACGATTTCTGGAATGTGGTAAGGTGGGAGGGGGGTTGGGGGGAGGTGGGGGTGTAGGTACTGCCAAGTATTACCAGCTGATTTCTGCTGTCTTCCTCTATGTTTATTTGTGCATTGTATCCCACGTAGTGTTCCCACTTTTGCTGTTGACGATGTCATTTCATCCATTTAGTTCTGAAAATTTTCTTATTTCTTCTCTGGGTTCGGAATGACTACTGTGTTGCCTTCCAATTTATGAAGATTGTTATCTTTGCAGAGAATGCCATAGCGCAACCGGGGGACTTCTATGTGCTGACAATAATAATATGGGTGTAACAAGGAGCTGCATTAACTCCAATGATTCTTCTGTTCATATGAGAAATAAGTTTCAAGACCTCCCCTCTTCAGGGGAGGTTTATGTAAATACTTTAAGCCATGATGACAGTCAAGTTATTGTTGAGGATAATATTGACACTTCAGTGGATGGCATGAAAATTCAGATGGATCTTTCGGATGATTTATTACATATGGTAACATTATTACTTTAGTTTTGCCCTGTTTTGAGCTATCAATTTCGTTTTTTACTTGTCAAAATAAATTTATGATGGAGGTGAATCTTATATTCAGAAAATTTTATATGATAGGTATTGGGAATGATATGATGTTGGTTGCGTTTATTGCTTTCATATTTTTGGGTGTCTGCCTCAAATTTGTGTTCCTTCATAATTTACTGTCAGGTTTTCTCTTTCCTGTGTCATGGAGATCTTTGCCGCGCGGCAATGGTCTGCAAGCAGTGGCGAGCTGCAAGTGCTCATGAAGATTTTTGGCGATCTTTGGATTTTGAAAATCGAATCATATCGGTGGAGCAATGTGAGTTCTTTTTCTCTAGAGAACACGTCTGACTGTTTTCTAATCTATTACTTAAAATTGAATATGGATATGCATTGTTCTGTCCGTGAAAATTCGGAAACCAGTGTAAATATGTCATTATGTTTGTGTAATTCCATCTGCTATGTTTTTTTTTTACTATAGTTGACCTTTAGGGCTATTGAAGCAAACTGTTTTCGGGTGATCTCAAAGTTATAATGTGACAAATAACTGTCATGCATATCTGCTGTTTCCAAGATTCAGTTACAAATGAGTTAAGCCTATCTAAGCAAATGTGTTCGTGGGAGATCCAAAAGCGGTTATGCACTAGTAATTAGTAGGTGCCATACATTTCAGCTGAAATTGAAGATTCTGTTATTGGAGATTTTTTTTGCTAAAACTAGTATGTTTGATATTTTGTCGTGTAGTGCTTCATAGTTTGGGATATTGCTTTCATCTTTTATGATGTTTTTCTATGCTTTTCTTTGGCAAGTGTTTTGGTCTTTTTCAATAAAGTTCTATCAAATTTTGCTTTTTTCAAGTTCTTTTTGTACCTAAGTAACTTAATACTGAGGAGTGCCCTTGCTGTGAGTAGCCAGGGAAGGGTTTTTAGGGTTTGATGGGCATTCTATGTGGCCGATCGATATGTTATTGGTTTGTGTATCACCAGCAGACAAATGTGCTTTATTTCGAAAGAGTGCTCGTACTTCGTAGCAAATTCTGATTTGGGGCTGGATAGTAGTGTTTCTTTAAAATGAATTACCGAGGAAAACTCTATATTATACATCCAAGTATCATAGAGTCGTGAAGGCTTTGAGGTTTAATGGAGGAGATGGATTGAGCATAGCGTCGCCAACCCCCTCTCTGGCTTCTACTTTTTATTTCACCAAATTCCTTTTCTCCATTCTTGTTGCTAAGCGAATTTTCTTTCCTTTCCCTATAGTTCCTTGGTTGTAGAGAAATGTTGTTTAAATCAGAGTTCCAGTCTTTGTTAGAATGTCATAACCTATATGGCCGCTTCCCTTGGAAAAGATTGGTGCTGATTTGTTACCCTGAATTTTTGATATTAATAGGAGGTGGCACCAATGTTCTGAGCTACACTTTTGTTGCTAGCTGACCATTGCCTTCTTACCTAATAATCACCTGGCGTAAAATTGATAGAGACACAAGGTTGCGACTGTTGCATGTCAAGTCGTGACAGAATTGCCATTTTGATATAATGATCATTTCCTATTTGATAATTGACATAGCTCATCCTGGAGATTCAGCATAGAAATCAATTACTTGTTCTTTCTTGGTTCTGGATAGACGATGCAGGGAGGGGAATTATGTGCATGGAAGTTCTAGAACACAGCAGTTGTCACGGGATGACTTATCTGTCACACAGAAACAACGTACACCACGTACACCACGTGTGCCACTGGCCAATACCCAATGGTCAATTAAGTAGGCTTCCCAAATTTGGCTCAATTCAGAGCCTACAACACACTGATTTGCACCCACAATTTCTCACTTCATACTCACTATGCACACTCAGTCGTCGCTTGGGCTTGCACTCACACTCACTCTTGATGCCTAGGTGTTGGATGAGGCTAAGGTTGAGGTTGAGTGGAAGTGAGCGGACTTAAGAAAATATGGGGGAGATTGTACTTACTCTCACTCAGATGAAGTATGTGCAAAACTTGGTTTTTTAGACCCCACCTAGACCCCTCACAATTCTTGAATATTCTACAACTTCACAATATTATTATCACATGGAACCTCCTAGAGTTGCCTATATTAAATATGTAGAGAACCTTAAAAACACTCTAGAATGATGTAAGAACCTTGGGGAAAATCTTGATATAATGATAACCCTTTCGAATTTTTTTTGGAGTTCCTCATCTTTTTTTCAGAACCTTCCAAAGAAGTCTCCATGTGTAAATCTCGTATAGAGCCTTACTGGCACACGTTTGACCACTTAAGACACCTTTAATGCACGACCCAAGATTCTCAGAATGGGCTTAACCCATGTATATAACATCCCATTATACTGTCTTAGCACAACATGGCCATACAACACCTCCAAGCCCCTAAACCAACCATATACAAAAACCTGATTATGGTCGAGCACCATGTCGTTCTCCATGGGAAGAAAGTCCATCCGTGAGAAGTTCATACTCTATACTCTGCTTTCCTTTTTAACTCCCCTGTTCTGACATGCTTCTCTGTTCCGTTTGTCTTTTCTACTCTCAATTCTCTTACTTTTGGTTGCTCCGTGATTGCAGTGGAAGATGTTTGTCAGCGGTATCCAAGAGCTACTGAAGTAAATCTGTGTGGCAATCCTGATATGCACACGCTTGTTATGAGAGCAGTCTCTTTGTTGAGGTATATTTTTGTAAATATTTGTATGAGTCTTGTTTTTCCTAGTTGCGTATCGCATACCATTGACTTGTTGTCTTATTCATATGTTCAGAAACCTTGAGGCTTTGACCATAGGTAAAGGACAGCTTGGAGAAGCATTTTTCCATGCTTTATCTGATTGCCCCCTGCTGAAGAAGTTGGTTGTTTGTGATGCTGCCCTTGGAAATGGTGTACAAGAGATTTTGATTAACCATGACAGGTTGCAGCATCTTCAAGTTACAAAATGTAGAGTACTCCGTGTATCTGTGAGGTAGGGCATCTTTTTGTATTTATCAAAACTAAAAGTTGCCTTTTATTTATTTTATTATTTGTGAGTTAAAGTTGGATATGATGCAGGTGCCCCCAGCTCAATACATTATCTTTGAAGCGCAGTAACATGGCACATGTGGTGCTTAACTGCCCTCTTTTGCATAACTTGGATATTGGTTCTTGCCACAAGCTTCCTGATGCTGCAGTCCGTTCTGCAGTGACGTCATGCCCCCTGTTAGAGTATCTCGACATGTCAAACTGTTCGTGTGTTAGTGATGAAACACTTCGTGATATAGCTCGAGATTGTGCGAATCTTCGTGAACTTAATGCTTCATATTGCCCTAACATTTCCCTCGAGGTTGAGTTTCTGAAGCCTGCTGCGAAATTTTGCTCACCCCTGACTACTTGCAGACTTAACAGATTTCTGATGCATTTTGTGTATTTCTTCTCCTTTTTCTGTAGTCTGTGAGAATGCCATTGTTGACTGTTTTGAGGCTTGAGAGTTGCGAAGGCATTACTTCTGCTTCAATGACTGCAATTGCACACAGTAACATGTTGGAGGTTTGGATTCCTGTTTCTGTTTTTTGTTTTTGTTTTTCCGGAGTGTCTATATGAGAATTGTCATTTAAAACTTGAATTTCGTTACAGGTGTTAGAGCTTGATAATTGCACCTTATTGACATCAGTTTCCCTTGAGCTTCCTCATCTGAGGAATCTAAGACTAGTGCATTGTCGCAAGTATGTCCTTGTTCTACAAATGTGCCTCTATTATGCTTCGTGCGCCAAAGAGTGGTATAAATTAGCTTGCATTTTTGTACAGATTTGTGGACTTAAATCTACGATGTCTCATGCTGTCATCTTTGACGGTTTCTAACTGTCCGGCACTTCACCGTATCAGTATTACTTCAAATGCCCTGAAAGTATGTCTTATGAACTAGTAAATATGCACTTTGGTCTTTCTACTATGAATATTATCTGAAGAATTCTTTTGGTTATGCAGAAACTAGCATTGCATAAGCAAGAAAGCCTGAACTCTCTGTCATTGCAATGCCAATATCTTGAAGAAGTGGATCTTGCAGATTGTGAAGCTTTGACGAATTCTGTTTCTGATGTCTTCAGTGATGGAGGTGGATGCCCAATGCTGAGATCATTGGTTCTTGATAACTGTGAGGTTTGTCGCTGAATTCCCCCGTACCATAAATTACTTACAATTGAATACTGTTACCATATGGATGAGTGACAGGTGAACTGTCGAGATTGTCTTCTATTGTCCGTGTTACCGTCCTTGTACTTTTCTGTTGCAATCTCCTGTTCGAGTGCTTCTTATCGCGCCCCTTTAACTGGTGGGGATGCTAAAAGTTATCTGCCTAAACATCACTTATGAGTTGCTTCCTGGTGGCCAGCATTAAGAGAGAGAGAGAGAGAGAGA
>CAAKMY010033639.1:0-16505 GCA_901111285.1 Corrigiola litoralis | reverse complement strand
TTAATTTGGAACGGAGGAAGTATGTCATCCGAAAATAGATACAGGGAGCTTCTCCAGCGCAGCAAAGATTGAGTTTCTGTAGAAAACCAAGTATTTTGGAGATACTGTCTCATTACATCGTGGCCAAGATCGAAGTATATACGGTGAAAACTACTGTTTTGTGAGCTGCACTGTTAACCCTTCATTGGATACCCCATTCCACAGTACGAGTCACTGAGTTAGGCATCATTTCAAAATCAAAGGATGATCCAAATCTAATTGCTTTTGTATGCATCAAGGCTGGCAGAATATATCAGAATATGATAGAGCACAATAGAACAAGTGTGCCAATCATTGATACAGTGTACTCCGTATGATAGAGGAGTTAGCATTAAGTGAAGACAACTAGCCAACTACGTACCAGCACCAGCTGTATAATTGTCAATGTAATGGTGAACGGACAAGCAAGTAGGGCCTAAATGACAGAGAAACTACTGCTACTACCATCTACCACCGTCTTACATAACCACCCGGAGCACAAATGCACAATATCACTAGATTTCATTGTTAGAGCCAAATATCAGTTTTGTCCTTCCCTTCTAACCAAATCAAAGGGCTTGTTATTTTCATGGGAATTTTCGCACAGTTTGGAACAGTTCAGTAAAACTAACACGTAAAGAACTGTAGGTAATTTACAGAAATTTACCAAACTTTTGAGAACTTTTTGGAATTTACGGAACTTTACTGTGCTTTAGAAAATTGTTGGGAACTCTTGAAAACATTTAGGAACTCCCTCATTCTATTGCTAAGAAATTTATGAGAATTTTCGGAGACCTTACAGTCGAAAATGTAGAGGAATTATCTAAAGTTCCCATGAAAAGAACAATAAAACAAACATTACTGCACCCTCTGAACAACAAAATTGAACCATTTTAGCAAGTTTTTACCAACCAGGTCTGTACTCAGCAATTTGATAGACTACAATTCTCATTTTTTGTTTCATGTCTTCTTATTCTACCACATCAACCTAATCATATAGTTGGGTGTGATTGATTGTGTGTGGCATGCATCATCAGGCGATGTAGCAAAATTCAAAGAAAATGGTAGAGGGGACGAGACAATATTAGGCAGTGGATGGTAAAATATGAACAAATCCGATATCATCTGATGGAGGAAATCACGGATTGTAGATACAAATTGCTTCTTTTAGCACTTCTTCAAGCAATAAAAAGGTACAAAAGGACTGCCATTTACACAAAGTATGAACGAATCTACTACAGATTAAACAACTTTAGACAATAAGAATGATAGGATCAATATTACAACCAAACCCACCTAGCACTTTATTATTAGACCCCCACAATGAGAATCTAATCATTCCAATACCTTTTTAGCTTTGTACTTTTGCTTTCTTATAAATAAATCCTATACCCCGTGTTATCCATGAATGTTAAATCATCCTTCTTCATACCTTGACACCATCACCCTCTATACGTTGAGAATTGCCACCGAGAAGATTTCCGAGAGATCTACCTTTTCTACTGCGAACTCTGCCTGCTTCTTTTAGCAGTTCAGATAACCTCCTCTTTTCGTCATCTACGTCAGGATTCGCTGTTCCTAGCTTCTCCTCTCTCATTCCAACAACATATTCCAAAAGTTCTATGGCATCATCCAACCTGTAACATATCAAGAAGGGTAGCATAAATTTGGCTTTCTAACTAACGCAAATATAACATTTTCTGAACAGATACCAATTTTAAAAGCCACGCTTCTCATACAATCCGACCTTTCGCAATTAACTAACTGATGTTGTTGAGGAATCGACAATCTAGCAATTATTTTGACAATAGTACAGGTAATAAGATAAGACATCAGATAGCATAGTAAAACGAGAATTACAGGCAAAGGATAATACCTGCCAACCGCATCATAGGTACCGGCAAGATTACTGTACACACCAAGTGTATCAGGGTGATAAGGACCACACTCTTGCTCCAGAATGGTCTTGGCTTCTTCAAACAACTCAGCTGCCTCGTTAATGGCATAACGTTGGACACAAGCGAGGCCCATTTGATTAAGAGCTATACCAAAGAAAGCAGATTTCTTCTCCCCGCTAGCTCGGAGTTTTGTAACAGCACTCTTGAAAGAGTTGTATGATTCTGTATAGTTCCCGAGGACATAGTACATGACTCCAATCTGTGCTTCAATTCCTGCAATTGTATTTTGCTGTCCAGGTGCATCATTATATATTTTCAGAGCCTTCTGCAGCAGTTTGATTGCCTGATCAAGCTCATTCATCGACTCATAGATGGCGGAAACGTCAGTGAACCCACTTGCAATATCCTCCTGAGGGATCCCAGGAACCGGCTTGCTGTAAATGCGGAGAGCATTTTCACAGTAGGACTTGGACTCTCTAAGTTTACCAGTCTTGTTATACAAATCAGCAAGACGAACAAATACTGAAGCTACAGAGGGATGGTTCTCCCCTTTCGTCGCCTTGAAATTTGTCAGTGCTTTCTCATAGGCAAAAATAGCCTCATCATAACGAGAGAGAGATAAGTATGTATCACCAATGCTACAATCAACAGAAGCCACCTCTTTCTCTTGCCCATTTGCTACCATTGCCATACTTGCTAATACTAAATGCTCGAGAGCCTTTTCGTGATCGCCTTTTGTTTCATAGATGAGACCCATAAGCCGTCTATCTGCTGCCTCTTCGAGAGAACCTGGTGAATCACTCTCTCTGTGGATATCAAGGGCCATCTGACAAAGCTTCTCAGCCTCATCAAACTGCATTTCTTGCACATGAGCCTCAGCCAAGTACCTGCATGTTTCTCCAACTCGGGGATCTTTTTCACCTAAAACCTGTCTCTGTATCTCCAGACCTTGCGTATAGCATGCTATCGAGTTTCCAAGCTGGCCAAGCATCGCAAAAGTATCACCAAGCTGCATATTGCCAGCAAATTTAGCAAGTGCATAATTGTCACCATCCTCAACAGAAGGTATCTCAATGGAGCGCTTGAGAACTGGAACTGCCTCACTATACTGGCCAAGGCTACAGTAAACTGCTGCTGTAACATGTAGAGACATGACTAAATCTAAACAAGGCTTCCCATCTGAACATATTTCAAACGATTTTGAGGCTCGAAGGGCAAAATCAAGAGCCTTCCGAAGGTTATCCCCCGAAGAGATCAAATCCCTCGCTTGCTTGAGCAAAAAGGGTCCAAGGTCTGGGTTATCCAAGGCTGACTCAGACCCTCCAAGTGGAAATTTTCTTTGCTTCTTAGGAGGGGTTGCCCTCTTCTTCGCATTTTTGCCATTCTGTTTATCTGCACTTGAATTTGTGCCTTCCTCCGACTCCAGCTGTGAATTAGACGCCTTCTTTGACCGCCCTGACGATGCAGATTTAGCGCTTGTAGATCGAGTCTTCTCCGCCGCACCAGAACTTCCTCCACCAGAACCATTCTCCCTCTTTTCAGCATCACCATGACTCTCCTCTTCTAACTTCTCCTCCTCCGCAACTTCCTCTTCCATTATCTCCACTTCCCTCATCCCTCCACCCACAAGATGTCTCAACTCGGAATCAATTCTAGACTCGTTATCATCAGACATATAACTACGCCTAGACGGTGACTGATCCGAACTCTGCATCTCACATACATTATCATAAAGTTGCTCAATTGAGGTGTCCAAAGCCTCATTCAGAGACACATCCTCCTCCTGAACACTCCTAGGACTTTGAGGGCTCAATGTACTTTTCGGAGACCTTATATTCTGAACAGAATTATCCTTACTTGGTGTTACATTTACTTCCAAACCATCATCATTCAATCCATCAACAACCACTCCAGGCATCTTTGCAAATATAGCAGTATTCCTTAATCCACAAATTGCTCAAATTAGAAATCTGCACACTGCAATTTCCACAAAAAACCACACAAATTAAGACTTACCAAACAAAAACCACCTCATTTACTACAACCAAAACATTGAATTACACTTACATACAGATCCAATCAAACAAAAAGTTGTAACCTTTACACAAACCACCCAATTTTCCAACAATGTACAACCTCCACAAACAAAACAAAATTAAACCCAGTTCAAATAATCACATAACAGATCTATACAACACTAAAGATACAATCTTTACCCAAAACAAGCAAATGGGTACACATAAATTTACTCATATAAGCTAATGTGACAGCAAAAATGTCATCTTTTCTACATACAACACACCAAAAAAAACATAAAAAATGCTGACACATACATAAATATATACACAGTAATAAAACTATAATAATAAAACAGTAATTATACCTTAGGGGTGCATTTGTTTGGGTGGTTAATAATGAGTTGAGATAATAAAATGGCAGAGAAGAAATGACAGAAAGGAGAGAGATTTATAGGGCAGGGAAATAAAAATGTAACAGTTAAAAATGAGAATAATAAGACAGAGAGAGGAATAAAGAGGAGAGAGAAAGGGTAAAATGGGAAGAAAAGAAGGTGGAATGTCAGAAGAAAGAGAAGAGGACTTCTCTCCAGACACATACAATGCCACTGCAACCGCCGATTTGTGTTCTGTTTTCTTCTGTCTTTCTTACTTTAACTCACTTAAACTGTCTTTTAAGTCTTTATCCGTGTCTTTACTCCTAAATCCTCTCTTGTGGAGTAATAAGATTTGGATTTTGTTGTTTTTTGCTTTCTAATATTAGATTTGGATTTTGTTTGTTGGGGGATAAGGTAAGCTTCCATAGTTTTGTGGAATGTAGATATCTTTCCGGAGATATTTAAAGTTATCCATGTATATAGATTTTTGTTGCATGAAAAGAATTAAGTGGTTATTTGGTTTACATAGGAATTGAAATCTTGTAGGAGATAATAATGAATTGGAATTTGATTCCTTTATGAATTTCAGGGTAATTGGCTCTAACATGTTTGGCTGACATATACGGTAGGAATTTGTGATTCTCATTATCACATAATTTGTTAAAAAGTCACCAGATCCTTTTTAGTATTCTTATTATCATTTATAGATATAAAATCTTTAGGGATAAATCTGTAATTTAATAGGATAAATATATATAGGAATGGTGAATGACCAAGGAGGGAGTGGGTTGTCTAATTCCTACATTTTGTAGGAATTTTAAATTCTCCTTTTTATCAATATGGTCAACCAAACAACCTTGTCAATTTTCACTTCATGAGAATTTCTAATTCCTACATAACTTTGTGTCAACCAAACAACCACTAAGTAACAAATAAAAAATTAGGAATAAAAAAAGCTTTATTTACATCAATATTGGTATAGGATGAAAATCCAAGATAAAATAATCAAAAGATGATTTTGCGGTTAGAAGTATCGTATTACATTTAGGCCCTATTCTCCTCACATGAATTCCAGTGAGTTTCAGTTTCTTCCAGTTCTCTCCAGTTCTTTTCATTTCCTTCCAGTTCTCTTCAGTTCTTTCCAGTTCTTTCCAGTTGCTTCCAGTTCTCTCCAATCACTTTCAGTTCCTTCCAGTTCTCTTCAATTCCTTTCAGTTCTTTTAGTTCTTTCCAGTTAATTCCTTCTATTTTTTCAACTGATTTCAGTTCCTTCCAGTTCTCTTCAGTTCCTTCCAGTTTTCTCCAGTTCTCTCCAGTTCCTTTCAGTTCTTTCCAGTCCTCTCCAGTTTTTTTCAGTTCCTTCAAGTTCTCTCCAGTTCCTTTCAGTTTCCTCCAGTTCCTTCCAGTTCAGTTCAGTGCAGTTCTGCGAGTTTCAGCTGAAGAGAACAGGGCTATAAAAGGTTGGTTTATATAATTCTTATCAACGATTTTATTCGCTTCAAGGCGAAAATGTAGGAAATTTTATATGAAAGACGAAAGCTTGCAATCAATATTCATTATAATCAACCTCTCGAAGCATTTTAGATATTTTTTATAGCATTTAGTCACTTTCTTTTTAAAAGTTGAAGCAGGAAGGAGGCTTTACTTATAAGTGAAATCAATAACTACGAGTTAGGATCCTATGTGAGAAATTATTAGTATATACAACAATAAACTACATCACTATAACTATGAAGAAATGGTCATTTGTTTATAAATTGGTATAGCATGTTCTCCACTAGTTTTATTTCTTTTCTAAAAATCTTTTGAAGGAGGACGAAGAAGACGAAGATTGACGTACTAAGTAACCAACTAGTTGGTCCAAACTCTACATCATCATTCATCCAATCGTGTCCCTTCTGAGGAACTAGTCAAGCTTATATGAGGTTTTGATACAAGAAGCTCAAAAATTAGACTCATTGCACTGGACTGCCGTTTGCACCGCAACTTGCCAGCTTCAGTATCATTACGCTTAACTTTAAGCGTAATTTTTTTTTACAAGGTGGTAATTAAATTGAGCTCAATTATACTCTGGCATGATATCTTCATATTAAAAGGGGGATTTGTAGCTTCTGTCTACTGAATGTACACAGATAGATAAGCATGTGCCAGAAATGCTATCAAATCGACTTGAGGAATCAAATTTTTTCGTATCTGTTTATTATGAAATATAATTAATGATAAGTGCTCTTTAGAAGTACCGTATTACTACAGTAAAATTATAAAATTGTATTCATATTTATATATAGACTTTTAATAAGATGAACCTTATTATGGATGACAAGGCCGGAGTAAATTATTTGGGGCTCCTATGAGCATGTGTTCTCACCCCAAATTTCTTATACCTTTTAGTGTTTTTCTTTTACCTTTTCTGAAAAGATAATAGAAAAAAGACAAAATGTACAAGAAATCTAAATGGGAGCACATGAGCATGGTATAGATTGTGATTACAAGATGGTCTGATGCTATGTTATCATTCTCTCATAACTATAAAGTTTTTTATCCACTCATTAATTTGACATGGTCCCGAACATATTCATGTTAATTAAAAAAGTTTAGTATACAATTTTCTCACTATTGCAATGTATAGTTGCTAATCTATTCTAAAATTTATGAGACTTTGTTTACACTCGGTTTAAGTATGAAGTTTCAGACAAAGCCATATCTCTATCATCGATCATATTGGTTTTGAAATTTTGCATCTTGATTTAACCTTTGTACAAAAAAAATCAGTTTTGCCAAACACCCTATAAGACTTCCAAAAGTACAAGTACAAACTCACCCTAAATCTAATTATAATAATTTGCTAATTTGTCGTTGGTTAAGTTGACAACATTCAATCAACACCAAACTCTTGATTCACCAATCTAAGCTACAAAGTCGGCTGTCAAATCCTCAAATGCTTGGTTAGCAGTAGTGTGACTGGAGCCTAATAATTGGATTCAGTCTGATTGAGCTTATTATCCAATAAGAAGTACCATCATTAATTACTTTCAATAGGATCGGTTGTCAGCATCTCAATTCATAAGCACCCCACCTTATTTAGTTATTGGCCTCAATGATATGCGAAATTCTCTTATTTTTCTTTCCGGTAAATTTCTGTAGGGTAGTAGATTGCTAAAGAAAGAATGAAAGGTAGATGATTTTGCTTTACTTGTGATGATAGAAGATGGGTGTTTCGAAGATTATAGTATCATAGTAATGTTACAATAATTTATTAATTCCTATACTCTTTTTATTGACAAAAAAACGTATTTATTAATCATCAGCCTTTTCAACATTTACGATAAGTACCAATTTTTTTCAAAACAATGCTAACAGAAAAAAAAACAATATTCTTCGATAGCTTTGAAAGGGAGATCTAACGTTTTCGTAAATCCTTGGTTAAGTTTACATTGTTTCTTCATACAACGAATACAAGGGAGGCTTGAATATGAACCATCATAGCAGCTTGAAGGATGAAGATGGTAATCCGATTCACGAGATTGTGAATGAGGGCATAACACGCACTGCATATTCATAAAACAAATTATCAATAAATTGCAATACAAACTCAAAAAACCAACTTGATTACACTCACAAAGCCCTACAATATGAGGGTGTTGAGTGTTGACAAACCCTAAATGATATATATGGGGGGAGAAATTATGGTCACCATAAACTCTTTATTATTATAAATTAAAACACCGTAAAAAGAAGAGGTTTTTGATGGTGAGAGTATTTATTAGTTACTGTGTGAGTTGATTGTCCATAATAAATTACTGTGTGAGTTGATTGTCCATAATAAAATGATATTTAAGTCGGTGTTAGTATATGAAATAGATGAACGTTTTTATGATAACCGAATGATTAACTTAATTGATGTCTTAAGTACATCACCTGACAGTTTGGCCGAGTCGGTGTTAGTATATGAAATAGATGAACCTTTTTGCTGATTTGTCAATCATCACACCCGTGCTAAAATCAGTCACACTTACAGATTAACAAGTCTTACACCACTCTACTCTCTAGCAAGTTGATTGCCTGATTTTGCTTGTTGTGACAATCGTAAATCAAACTTGAATGTCAGCAGGGCACTCTTAGAGTCTTAGTTGTGGAGATTATATCAGTCTTGTGCTTGCAGCAATAGTAAATCACAACTGGGGTGTCATTTGGGCTATAGCATATGAGAATGAAGTATCAATCTGGAATTCTGGATAGTCTTGTGCTTACACTTTTTGTTTATTTTTTTTCTACGATAAATCTGAGACATCACTTGTACGTTGTAGTTGTAGATGCCTTTTTTACCATTGCCTATCAATGTACACTGGAAATTGAAATGAACTTGGCAGCACTTGTATAAAGGTAGTGTAGAAGTCCACTAAAACAGAACGAGGGGCACTTTTGGTGAAGCATAGCGGATCCAACCCATTTTAGCTCTTACAAGATCAGGAATCTGACAGCGTTCAATGGTCACATACATGACTTGTGACTATCTGACTTACTACATTATACAATCAAAGTCACTATTAGAGTGACTAAACATCAATATATTCACGACTTTCTGACTGTCCTTAATCAAGCAAGTTTACTAGCAGTAATAAACTGGTAAACATCCAAATAATTTCCAATCACGAGATGGTTTGAAGTACGAAAAAAATTCAGGATCCTTGCGGAAGGACTCTGCGTAACTCTCCAAGATGGTGACAATCTCATCGAAATGTGGCCGCTTATCAGGATTGCTGGACCAGCACTTGTTAATAAGATGTCTCAATGCCGCGGGACACTCAAGTGGCAATGGAGGTCTTGCATTCTGAAAATCAAGCACAACAAATTTCACACATTAGACTTTGGAAGATGTTGCAGTCTGTAACTCTGTAACAACTGGTCAGAAGTTACCACATTACACCATTACCCGTATGAGAAATTCTGTAACGATGACAGGAAAAACTTCTCAAGTTGGCATATTGATGACAAAGCTACAAGTATGATTTTCAGAAGTGTGATATTACAATCTTATTTTGTAATGATGAACGGAAAACTTGTCAAGTTGTCTTATCCACTTAGTGAAAGTACATGTGTGATCTTCAAGACTCAATGAATGTTTTCCATGTATACTTTGATTAAGGTGCTGTGTCAATCAAGACTATACCAAGCTTATGAAGTTCACTGCAAAGGCACTCTTAAGCTACTATGTCCAGCACTTGGAGAGTGTTAGTATGGTTCTAAGGATACATCAATTCAGACAAAAAAGAACTTGGAAATCAGATTCACACTCCTAAAAGTTTTATTGCAATATATCACAAAGTTTGACCTGCACGATTGTTCATATATCATTTCCTTCGGAAGCAGGAAAGTGGGAAGACTTGAACAAGTTGCTATAGATGTGGCTTTGTCTGTAGCTCTATGCTATGTATGCAGATTTCACGCTAGGTAACATCACATGGCATTATGGCAAGGAGAAAGAATGAGCACAAGCTCGTGATCATCTCCCAGGGCCAGAAGACAAATGCCCGGGCCCCCTCTTCAATGAATGGCTGAAAGTCAATAAGTAGGGATCCCATAGCTACTGTCAATACATGTGAAGTTTGTCAACATTTCTGCATGCTGGCAGAAACACAATCCAACATAATATGTTTGCATGCAGAGGCTGTGTAAACTAAAACCAAAAGGTATGTTTTGGCATGCACAACTAGTTAATTTTACCCTTAATAGTATGACGAAGTCCATATCCAACTTTCTATAATGTTTATCTTTAATCAAACAGAACTCAGAAAACAACTTCCATGAAAACCACACAGCGCCTTACGCACCATGATTCCAAGGGAACAACTCAATGTTTAGTTGTACCTCGTACCAGTTTTGTTTAACCTTCCATTTGTCAATAATTGAGAACGGGCTCATGCTCATCGATAAGAAGCTAGTTATACATCTGCTACTGTAAAACATTTTCAGTTTTATCGTGACAGGAAGTTTTTTGTTCATCTACCCTAACTTACTCCTCAGACATATCTATTTGGAATAGAGCATTGTTTTTATTCAAGTCAAAAGAGGGAATCAGATCTAGCAGCTGCCAATATCAAATTATTAATCAGTTCTGAAATATTATGTCAAGGATGGGTAACAAGCACGCCTTCACAGAGTACGATCCTATGAGATTTAAGCTTTTGTCCTGCTGTTAAAACTGAGATGACAAAGCTAAAAAGGCTGAGCCACTAGCTTCTTTTGATCACAATATCAAGTACTTAGGCTCAGGCTGAAGCCCCATGAGCTACACAAGATGGATAGCGAAGATATGGATACAGCCAGGGAGGTTACTGATAAAAAAACCTGTGAAGACTTTTGATGAACGAAAGAAGTCTGTCATGAGACTTAGATTGATGCTTCCTCTAGTATAGGGGCGGATTCAAGATTTAAAAAGAGGGTAGCAATTATATTATTTATGCTAAAATTCTCTTTTCTACCAATTTTCTACCTTCTTTCTACCTTTCTATACAAATTTTGTTGATTTGGGGGTAGCGAACGCTGCTCATTAGCTCTGCCACTGCTCTAGTATCTCTTTGTGATGCCCGAAGATTATTTTCTGCCTGTGTATCTTGCTACTTGACGGTTGGCTTTAGTTCATCTGTCTTTAGTGAGCACTTCAGTGTTTTATGCTTCATAGTTAGCCTTAGCCATATGCTAATGAGAAATTTTATCTGTATATATTTGTGTATACTCATCCAGCAGTAGTACTTCCCTGAAAATCTGAAATGTTATCTTTTCTGAGAAATTAAAATCTGTTTCCTGTTTTTGGTTTTTTTTTCCGAATTGGCTATATACAAGTTTACCCTTACAGTACCACAACAAAAACAATACCAAAGCCAGGAGCTAGAAGTTGCAAATATTATCCAAAGTATTAGAATTTACTCAATAATACACCAACACTTGAAGCAGGGAAACGATCTTTATCTCAGCCAATGAAAATTAACAGTCAAAAAGAAAAAAAAAGGGTTAAGATAACATAACTTGAAGAGAGTTCAATGATTTCTACTTGCATGATTAACTTAGAGGCAGATGCTATTTTCTTTACCCCACCTGTTGAAATTTAGCACATTCATGTCAAAGAAAAACAAAAATTCACCACCATGAAACACATTGCTAAACTACCCCACCAAAAGTTTGCCCATTCACATCACAGGATAACTGTCTCAGACTCCAGTATAGACTATAGTGGAAAAGTGCATGATGAGCTGACTGCAAACATGGCATCTGAGGAATGCAAAATCATGTGGTAACCATTACATAGTCACTAGCACAAAGCTACAGAGAATGGTCAAATCACATCAAAATCACGAATCACTATGAGCCAAAAAAACAGCCTATACATGTCAAACTGAAGCCAGATTAACAGTATCTACAAAGTATCGCTGTAATTAGAATTCTGTGAATGAAGTAAATACCTTTTGGCAAACGGCGAAGGCAGCCTGTTCAGGGGTCATGTTGGCAAACGGTGTCAATGCAGTCAAGAGCTCCCACAAGACTATGCCGAAACTGTAAACATCAACTTTCTTTGTGTGGCGCTTTTCTCTGATCATTTCAGGTGCCATCCAACGATAGGTACCGGTGAATCCTTTTCCACTGCCACACTGAGACTCCAAGCAAGATATCCCAAAATCAGCCACCTTTACACACATGTCATGTCCAAGAAGAAGATTTTCTGATTTCAAATCCCTGTGTAGAATGCCCTGAGAATGAAGATATTGCATCCCCCGTGCAATGTCAATAGCCAGCTTTAGAACTATATCCAATGGGACGGAATGTGGCTCCTGTTGGTGCAGATATTTTCTTAGTGAGCCCCCAGCCATATACTCTGTGATGATACAGAATACAGGAGCTTTCTTACATGCAGCGAAAAACTGCAGGAAGTAGAAAGGAATTAAAGACCAAAATGCCGCACAATTTGTTTCGAATAAGAATGACATCTGAAGATAATGACAAATATGTTATATTCATTATGTCATTATAACTCAAGCAAATGTGTTCATTTGAATAGAACACAGTACTATTCTGATAATGTGAAAATGACGGCAAACATGTTTCATTGGATCTTATTCCAAATTTTCTACCTTTTCTACGAAATTTCATAGGTTTGGGGTAGCCTACTCATTAGCTCCGCCACTGGTCTCTGATCTCAACCAAAACAGAGAAAGTTTCAAACACCCTAATGCTTCCAGAGCATCTCCATATCCAATGTTACTTTACAAAGAACTGAGATAAAATTAATCAAAACCACGAAAGGTCCAAGCCATTTAGCCTAGCAACATCAGTAGCATGTAGAGAAGGAAGAGTGTTATTTCTAAAGCATACTCAAGATAAGTTTGTACCCAGAACAACAGCCAAGATGTTTCATCTTAGAGACGTGAGCCCAACAGCCATGTTGTAAGTCTATTGATTTTGTCCAAACACAGGTCAAATGGAATTGCCAGCAGGGGCGGATCCAAACTTTGGGGGTAGAGATTATATTATATTTGCTAAAATTTTCTATCTTTTCTACCATTTTGTCTACCTTTTTTTTCTACTTCATTGCTACTCATTTGCTCCGCCACTAATATTTGCCAGAGGGTTCAAAGACAAAGTCTCCATCAGTATGCGAGAAAGTAACTCAAGAACTACTTTAGACTAGTGATCTCAGTCCTTGATCTTATCAATACAGTGTTTTGTGCAACGAATACTATCCCCAAACATAATCGACAGGCATGACTCGCTGAATGGTGAAACAAATGAATGTAGGAACACATTATAACTACCTCATATGGTAAGAGACAAGCATCCTGCTGAATATCACAAGCAAAGTGGTACTAGCACATTAGAGATTGAAATGGCCAAGTGTACGGCAATAATTTATTTAAATCAAGCTTTTACTGGCAATGGTGGGATCATCAGGATTTAGGAACGCAACTAGATATTTAATATTGGATAAATATCAGTATGTATATGTGATTCCTTGATTATGGAGGAACCACCATCTATTTTAATAAGGAATCCTGCCAAATCGATTGAACTTTAAAGAAGAACAGCATGTATATGGATGTACATAAAACATTAGAATCTAGGCCACTCCACTTATATAATTCATCATCTTTCCACTTTCATTGCTCAAAATCTCAACAAAGACTATCAAAGATAACAACCTTTTCCAGTGTCTGTTCTTGATTCATTTGGCATTGAGATTCCCATAATCAGTGTACATTTGGTGTTGAGAGGCAAAGAAAAAGCAGTACACTGAATCTGTATTCTATATTCCCATGCCCATCGATTCACTTTCCAACATGACGCCTAAATATGATGGTTGTCAACACTAATCATACAATGCGAGTCTTGGACGAAGAACTCATTCATTTTACTCACTCTAAGTCTCTAACACTCAAGTTTTCCCCTTCTACACCACAAAATCAACCGTCACCTTGACAATGCACAACTCTAGTTTCAGCTATGAACCAAAGATCAAACTTAATTATGCAAGCTAAGCGTTTAGCAGCTAGCCAGAAACCAACAACCAATAAGGTGTGGGCTCTTGGCATAGTGAATCGAAACAATAAATATTCCGATCACATTGTACGTACAACAGCATATTTCCTGCTACATTACATGAATGTTGTAATGGCTTATTCATCACCATTAAATCCAGGTTTAAAAAATAAAAACAGCTCACAATATCCTCTCGTACGCAGCTACGCCTATCCAAAAGTAGGGTCCAAATAATCGGAACATCAGGACAAGCGTTACTCCAACCCCCTAACACACTTCAGATATTTCGTGTTACACCAACCTTCTCGTCACACATACATTCAATTGGAAAGTATTTAAGAGTGGACTATCCATATTTGTTACTCCTTATTGGAAAGTCTATATATATAGATGTTTTGGACCAAATAAAGTTTCAGTCATGATACAAATTTCCAACACTCATCATATGCTCTATATATAGTGACGGTCATGCATTCACTTTTAGATATCCTAAATAACTGCCTTGTGTTTGTGTTTGTGTTTGTGTTTGTGTTTGTGTTTGTGTTTGTGATGACTCATAAATCATAAAATTCATTCTTGCACCAAAGAACATGCAAATGTCAAACACATATAACCATAACATTATGAAAAATATTAGACACCTGACATAAAAATAGAAATTCTAGACAATTTTTCTTGTCTAATGTTCAGACACATATATAGCAATTAGCTAATACTATATGGACCACCAAGAAATAATAAGGTGGGTGTGACACCTAACGTAACACTAATAAACAAGAAATAGAAAATTTTACGTAACCAACATGGTAAAAACTTACAGTAATAATATTAGGATGTGACAAGTGGAACAAGAGTGCAACTTCTGAGGTAAATTCACCCTCTATTTTAGAAGCCAAGTCAGGGTCTTCTTCAGGTTGACTAACGAGCTTAATGGCAACCTCTCTATGCTTATAAATACCTCTATAAATCCTACTATGTCTTCCTGTTGCAAACTTCTTCCCTATTAATAGCTGTGACATGTCTGCACTCCACTGCTCTTCTCCTTCACCTTTTATCTCTGCACCTGATGATACCAAGTACTTTGACCATGACACTGCTCTTTTGTACTCCCCTAGTGACACTCTCTTCTTCAGCTTCCTATCCCCATTTCGGCTTCCGGTATCGTACCTGCATCTGTACCCGTGTCCGTTCTCGTCTGACGTTTTCTCTTTGAACCAATGCCAGTTCTTCATCGATAATATAATCAGTACAAAATAGTAAATATATGAAAATAATGTTACAATGGAGGTTTTTCTAAAAGAATAAGTTTTACATTTTTAAGATTGAAAAAGGTAGTGGAATGATAAGTTAATGATTGGAAACTTGAAAATAACTGACTTTTTACTTTTTAGTAAATAAAAGTTTGGGAAGCTGAAAAGTAGAAAAAGTTATAGTATTTACTTTTCGCCTCAAAAAAATAATAATAACAACAACCCAGTATGGATCCCACTCTAGACGGAGTCTAGCTAGAGATGGATCCCACTCTAGACGAAGTCTAGCTAGAGAGGTCAGATACCGCAGCCTTAGCCCTAACTAATAATAAAATGGAGATAAGGGATGTTGTAAGGAGCTAAAAAATTCAATGGGGAGAGAAAAATGAAAAGAGTTGTGTGACAATAGTGGCTCTTAGGGAATTGTTTGAAAGGGTTTTTGGAGAAGAAAAAGATGGTTAAGGGAGGTAGGATGTGGAGGAGGAGAGAGTATAGAGAGAAGGGAGTAACACTAATGGCGGTTGAATGAGAAATGAGAGTATAATGGGGAGGTGTTATGTTATGCATATGATGGTATCATTGGTATGTTGTTACTTTCATTTGTATAAGTATTTTGGGATTATATGAGGGAGTGACTGGCAATGATAACGTGCGAAGATCCTAGCATGAGGAGACAAACAGGGTTTCCTACTATCTCCCTTCTCTCTTCTTGATTAGGGGACTTTCCCTCTTCCTATATCTTCCCTCTAATGCCCCTTCATCCTCTTCAAAAGGTCCATCTTGCCACCATCTTGATCGTCTTTCTTATCTACACTTGGTCGCCCTCTTTTATAGTTGTAACCAAGTAGCCAAGTAACCATCAATGTAAGAATGAATATATATGTGAATCAAGCCAAAACATAGAGTATATATACTTACTGAGATTTTGAATTATTTCCTCAATTACGTAATGTTTTGTTAGGGAAAAAAGTTTAAATACATAATGTGCTACTGAATGGTAGTTTTATGATTGTGACTGGGAGAAATCAAAAACTCAATCGGAATATAGCTAATTACAACAATGGTTGGCTTTTACACATTTCTTTTATATAAAACTTTACCAATTGTAAAACTACATAAAAACATTGACAAACTATCAACTCAAGGTAAATATCTACACCAAGATTCTTAGATATGATTATGATACTCGATCTAATACGGTAGTTGGAATAGAATCAGAAGTTTTATGCAAAAACCAAATACAAGCTAAGGAGGAAAGCGACTATAATACGCGACGCATATGATATACATCGACGCGTATAATAAGAGATCAAATCACAGCCGTTGATATTAGAGATGTAAAATTAGCCGTTAGATTAATTAAAATAAGTGTTAAATTAAAAAAATTTGAAATCCATTTTATCTGATTTTTGATATTTT
>CAAKMY010033636.1:0-17161 GCA_901111285.1 Corrigiola litoralis | reverse complement strand
CTCATATATTTTAAAGTTGCAATCTTTCATTGTATTTATTAGATCTGTAACTTATTGCATGTTAAGAAGTGGTCACTTAATTAATATGTGCTAAAATCAATTAGATCTAAATATTAGGGTGCTTTAACAATCTTTACGTGTCATATTGGTAAAGGCACAATGCAACCAGCCGGCGTGGTACACACTACCAATGCCCTATCTGGATAATTTTACTCCCGAATCCGAATCTATGGTACGTTTTACCATAGGAGTCATCAATGAGATGCTCGATTCGTGGTAGCACGCCCATATCGCAAATCTACATCTCATGAACCCTCTTGGGTCGTAGGCTAGATCCGAAAGGCAACGGTTTTCGAGACACCGCAAACTCTCGGTGGCAACTCAATAATATTGCACAGAACACTGCAAACTGCACAATCTGCCCCTGACCACACTTGTACTGCATCACTGGTTATGACGCAGCTATAAGGCTGCACCTCAACCAGTGACGCAGCCATGTTGGCCTGCATCACTGGTTATGACGCAGCCTCAAGGCTGCACCTCAACCAGTGACGCAGCCTTGCTGTTTTGGGTCTGTTCTGTTTCTGCCACTATTCGGTTATGAGAACCTGAAAGTCAATAGGAACGGTCCGCAGGCCCCTAGCCTCGCCGTACTCCTTCTCTAAGTGGTGGTCTCGAGCGTACTCCACTCTTTAACGTTAATAAAACAAAAACAAAAAAAGAGCTGCGGGTCCGTGCACTCACACCCACCCTCCAACCTCCCCCTCTTGATGTCGTCGCCCAGTCTCTCCCTTCTCCCCTTTATGTTGTCGTCGCCTTCCCTTAATCCACGCACCCCATACCATAACCCACGCACCAACCATACCACAAACGACAGCGTGGTTTACCCATCTGCCTACACCACAGCCCACGACTGTAGGGTGGTTTTTGCGTGACAGAGGGTGGTTTTCGTGGGTTGGCGAGCAGTTCTTAGTGGGTTGGGGGTGTTTTCCATGTGTTAAGGGATGGTTTAAGGGGGCAGTGGGATGGTTTGCAGGGGTTGGGGGATTGTTTGCGCGGGTTGGTGGGTAGTTTGCGGAAGTTGGGACTAGGGAGTGGTTGGCGGGGTTGGGAGTGGTTTGCTGGGTTGGGGGGTGTCTGCGTGGGTTGGGGGTTAGTTTGTTGGGGTAGGGGGTTAGTTTGTGGGGGTTAGGATGGGTGCTAGTTGCTGGTTCGGGTAGTTTAAGTGAGATGGGGGTGGTTTGCGGGGTTTGGAGGGTAGTTTAAGCGGGTTGGGGGGTGTTTTTTCTTTGTTGGGGGCTAGTTTGTGGGGGTTGGAGGGTGGTTTAAGTGGGCAGGGGGGTAGTTTGCAAGGTTGAGGGCTGGTTTGCGTGGGTTGGAGGGGTGGTTGCGTGAGTTGGTGTAACACCACAACCCCTTGCGGGCTGGTAAATTAACCAAATATGGCTCTTCGAGCTGTGTACTGACCCCACTGTACCAATACCGGTCTTTTTAGTGCACTTTGTCTTCACTTGTGCAAACATGGGAAACTTCCCAGGATGTTAGCCATCCTTATACTACTCCAGCCAAGCACGCTTAAATGTGAAGTTTCTAAGGAAATGAGCTCCCCGAAAAGAAGATGCATCTTGTTTGTATGAGTAGTATTATCATTCCTTTTAAGCACTCAGCGATTCTCAATCTCAAACCTGGGGTATCACAGTTGGAAGGGTGGTTTTCGTTATTTGGGGAGTGGTTTTCGTGGTTTTGAGGTGGTTGTGTGAGTTGGAGGGGTGGTTTTCGTGAGTTGGGAAGTGATTTTCTTAGTTATGGGGGTGCTTGCGTGAGTTTGGGGGAAAGAGTGATATTTGCAATGGCAGGGGAAGGGTCGGGGTCGACGGTGGAAGGTGGGGTTTGGGGTGGGGGGGAGTAAGGGGTTGTTGTCGGGTCGAGGGAAGAGGAGCTGCTTTAGTGGGTTGGTGTAGCATGTGGGCTCTTTTATCCATGGGCTTATAAGCCCTGTCTATTTTTATGCTATAAATAGACCAGCTTTCAAGAGACTTTTGGTTTCGATTAAGTAGTCATTTAAGAATCACCTATATTTTGGCTATACTTTGTAAGGCTATACTTTTTTCAAATTATACATTTTAGGATTTTTTTTATATTTGTTTATTTCATACTTATTGACGTCACATTTTGACCATTTATAAAAAAGAAATATATAATTTAAAAGATTAGAAATCTAGAATGGTTTGAATTTTATTCAACAATTTTATTATATGATTATATTTATATACTTTTTTCAATTATACGTTTTAGGTTATTGACGGTAGATAAACAACATAATAAGTCCAAAGAAATGGAGGAAGTATTATATAAGAATTTTTTTATTTATTTGATCAAATTTCAGTTATTTGACTAAAATAAAGTTGTTTTTATAAAAGTTAATTTTCAACCGTATTGAACCTTGATAATTAAGGTGCTTGGAAAACTGATGTTGGCAAGGGATGATGGGAAGGTTGAGGGTGATACTGATGAGGAAGACTCTGATCAGAAGAATGAAGCACCAGCCAAAGTTACCGGTTCTAAAGTTGATGATCAGACCAGTCCGGATCAAGAAGAACCATATAAGCATGTGTATTCTTTGGAGTTCATTTTGCTCATGAAGAAGCTGAAACGATCAAGGGGATTTTCATATCCATTCCAGGAGTGATCATGCCTGATGAAGTGACCTCTGACCCTCAGCCATCAGCCCCTCCAACAACCTTAGTCTCTAAATCAACCACTGATTCCTCTACTACTGAGATTGATTCTGACTAGTGTCTTTTCTTGTTTCACCTCTTTTGATCCACTGAACTTATGTGCAAAGTCTGTAATAAATTAATAATCTTGATTGTGAAGTGACTTGTCTTTGCATTAATATAATATGCTTATTTGTGGTATATAAAGTGTGCATTTTTCTTCCTTCTGATCTAATTGTCCTAATCATTGTGAGCTGAGTTTATGATTAGAAATAAAGGGGGAAGAAAAACTTAGCCCCTTATGAATTAATTCATATGGTCATAGTATGATTATTTCAATGCTATGTTGAATATGATGCTTTAATTTTCCGATTATGTTGTTTGACAAATGCTTATTTCTCATTATTCTTGTTTCGCGTTATTCTTGTTGAGGACTGAGGATGGTGAATTATTGCTATGTTGGAAAAAAAATTCTGATAAAATGGCAAAGGTTTGTCATCATCAAAAAGGGAAAATTTGTTGATATGTTGGTTTTGATGATTCCAAATATATTATATAGGTTTAGGTTGATGTTTGTTTTGTTTTTAGCAACAAAGAATGATTCATGATCAAAGAAGTACGGAAGGCTGTGAAGCATTTGTGTGATCGTAGAGTATAAGCGACAAAAGCATCATTGGAAAGCAATAGAAGCACCAGTCCAAACACCAATGATATTCTGAGGATATTGTTAACTTGCAATGCGTATTAAAACAAGATTCATTGTGGATATATCAAGCTTCATTCTGATGGAAGACATTTAATAGATTAAATTACAATTATTTAGAATGAATGTACATGTCCATGAGATACAATATATTTAACTTGATTGAAGGTGTTGAGAGGAGGAGTAATGATAAACAAAGTTCACTGATGCACCAACGATTAGTTGCTGGTATATACATCAGTGTACTTAAGTGTTGGAAGATATTTTAAGGTATAAATATCTTGAGTTTTACTAAACGTTTTCTGTAAGCTATTTGTTTTACAAATAAATGTTTTAATCCAAAGGTTTATCGAGTGAGGAGTTATTCTAAGCATTGAACTCTTAGGAAGACTCGGTTTGTTTAAATAAAGAAATTTGTGTTTTGATCAAATTCTATCCTAAACTCTTTACAACTCTTATCTGAATAAAACAGTTTTGCTAGAGTTTTTTTTATGAAACCTAATACACTGAAAACACTATACTATATATACATTCTTATTGTTTTCAGTGGAACTCAGCAAGAGTATTTTGCAAAACAGACTTTTCTAAGATTAGTTTTATAAACTGAAAACTCTAATACTTTGAGCTCTTATGCTCTCACTCAAGCCATCAAGGAAAGGTATAGGTCACTTGGTCATATTGGTGAAATCTGTATCTCTAAGCTTAACAAGAAGCAACTTGAGATAATTGTTTTGTGTAACTTTATTTTCTTAGATTTTGTAAAGTGTAACATAAACGTTACACTAGGGAGAAATCATAGTTGGTTGTAATTACAACATCAAGAGTTAGGTGTTGGGGTTTGTGGTTAGAGTTAACCACTGAAAGGCTTAGTCATAGTTGATTAAGTTGTGTTAGTTCTTAGAGTTAAGATCTAGCATAAGTGTACAATCTTTATCAGAGTGAATTTGATTGAGAGTGTGGTAGGGAGGACGTAGGCCTTGAGTTAAGATCGAACCTTATTAAATCTTGGTGTTGTTCATTCTTGTTTTATTTCGGTTTTTTTGCTAACTGATCCATGCACCAGCAATAGCACCAGTGAATAATAACCAATAGTTGTGTTGCTGGTACATGCATCAGTGATTAGTTGTTGATTCATTAGATTGCATACTTTGATCTAACTTAATTCCCCCCCTCTCTTTTAAGTATACCTTTGCATTAACAACTTAAAAAAAAAAAAAAAGAACTAAATGGGTGTAAGTTCTTTATCTAAGGTTGCAATAAGGCAAGGGGTACAAACGATTGTGTTGCACCGCGCGAGTTTAGGTTTTGTGAACAATCAATTTCTATCACATTAGTCTAGGCCAAAGACTACGGAAATCCATGTGCATATATGAGTCGTCAATGAAAATACAATAGTTACCACGCATGCATGCATTCGAATGGACACAGTTTAAATAGAGTCATCGAACAAGTAGTAGACGTAAACTCCATAAAATCCTCTTTAGAAGAGTATATCAAAGTCAAAACAACTCTGAATATATGATAAAGTATCAAATTTCAGTCTAAGACTCTAGAGAGATAGTTGATATCGTCCCTAGACCGTAAAACTAGAAGTTTCGTAGTCCTAACAGCAGGCACTTCAAGCAACCATACAAAGTCATTTCCAATAAGGAAGTATCCTTTCCTCGAGCTCACTCAATTATTCAGATAGGAACATAATCTCATAATGATAAACAAGTTTCAAGAAAACCAATATGAAAACATTGGTAGTTCCAATGTACAAAATATATCAAAAGAGGAAGCTTGTAGAACATTAAAAGTTATAGGGAATCATCCTAAATTAATCTTATTCCAAACCGGCTTCTTATACTAAGATATGCAGTACTATAGTGTCTACGGGTCCATCATTCTGAAATACTTTCTTATTACGATCACCTAGTAGACCTCAATTCTCATCATATTCCTACAAATAGAAAGGCCAAAACTCGATAAGAGGGGTGGGATTAGGGAGGGCCTACCACTCATATTTACTCCTTCAATGAACTCTAAGCATGCCTAGATACAAAAGTCTCTAACTTCACAAGATAAATACTATATCCATTTCGATGGTTTTTCATCACTCTACCATACATTACCGTATATGACAAATTTCAAACTTTAACTAATTCGTATGCAGGACTATCTTATAACCTTCTCGCTCTAGAAGTAAGCCTCATAACATATGGATTTTTTTTCCTAAAGTTACCTCGAAGTCGACATCTTACATTGCTCATGTCTTTGTCACGACCTGAATTTACATCTTCCTTAAGCAACAAGTGAGGGCTTACTTGTTTTAATTTTACTTATCTACTGAAATCTTGAATTTCGATATAACTAGGTATATCTCATCTCCAAAACATTGAAACAAGACCTATATGCAACTGTATGAATAATTTGGAAGCCTCACGAAGTAGCATCTCCAAAAGTTCAAAAGTTTTTATCTAAGGACAATCTCAAGGGCTTATTGTATTATCTTAGCTAGATATCTAATGATCTGGTTCACCACACAAGCATATATACAACTCATTAGTACCTCAATGTAAACCTTCTATCTATTTACACCCCGAACCAAGGGTGCACAACGTCATCAAGACCAAACTAACTATTTACCAATCCTTTACACTTACAGGGATAAACCTAGGTGTATTAACCCCAGCTCTACCTATACACACGTACAAGAATATGCATAGATCTCATAACTAAATCACATTCAAATTAATACCAAGAGCTAGCGTTACATAAAAATAATGACAGTACCAATTTTGATTACATGCATCAACATGTTAATATGTAGATTTTACATCAGTATTAGCTTAGATTGCAATATTTTGCTTATGTTTTTATTATTGAGGACATATTTTTTTCCTAAAAATTATAGGATAGTTCCCCCAAATTTCATAAAATTGTCAAAATCTCTTATAAGTTACTTAACCAAAGATAAAGTGAATTCCAAAACTTCCAAAGAATTCTTCAAAATTCCCGAAAAGTTTCCGAAAGTTCAATAATATTCAAGAAAGTTCTCAAAAATTTTCAATAGTTCCCATGGGTTTAGACATGTTATATACAATTTTGAAATCTTACAAGAACTTGTGAAAACTAGTTTTTATATTTCCATTGTTTGTAAACTTTAAAGTAAATCATCCTATAGTAGATAGTTAATTGAAAATTAAAACCAAGATCTCAACGAACAAAAATTGCAAAAGATCGCATTTACCTTTTGGGTTAGTACGACTTTTAACAACATCGTTTGTCTAAACTCCATAATATAAAAAATAGTTTCTTATTATACACATACTATATATAAAATCTACTAAGAACCACATCCTTTGAGTAGTTTTCGTTGTTGTAATATAACAAACACCCTTATTTTTTCCTTTCTCTCCGTATTGTTGTCTAGGGTAAGCTTTGTTTTCTCTATAGTTTTGTTTAGTAGTAGATAAAAGACAACTTTACTAATTAGTTTATTCTGGTTGATTATGTGCATTTTCATCTTTCATCCTCACTTCTCCATTTGCAGGAATAGACATCACCATAGATGACTCTTCAGGATTTCTAATTGAAATGAAAAATAGGCAAGTGATGAGAACATAATACATAACAATGGTTCGTGAAGGTGGTAATAACATGTTGAAGTCTACAATGTAAGTACATTTACTCTTATATAATAAACTTGTCCTTCACGTTTTTAAATATTTCTTGAATTTGGTAAAAATAGCTATATATCTTTGTAATTTGTTTGGAAATGAAAGAACCCCCGTTACAAGCCAAAATAAGGAATGTGTTGCATATGTATGTCTTATTGTTTTTTGAACTAGTGTAAAAAAGTTCTCTTTATATTTTTAAGTTATGTATTTTTGTTAAAAGATCTAATTTCATTAACCTGGGATTAATGCTAAAAATTTATATTAAGCCATTACCTTTTGTGACTGAAGTATTCAACTATTATAAATATTTTGGGGAATCAATAAAGAATCATTTGTTGTATATTTTAGTTAAAAAGGAATAATCAAGGACTAAATTATTACTTGTCAATTAAATAATCTAAGAAACTACTAAATTGATATAGTATGTTAACACTGTAATAGCCATTTTTAAAGTACTTTACCTTCTCACTTATAAAAGACGTTTCAATACACTACTATAATTTAACAGTAAAACAAGCATACTATTTTTAAGAACATTTATAAACTACTATGTAATATAATTTGATCTATTATATCAAATAGTGATTGTAAAAGCAAGATGATTGAAGTTTAACGTATAAATAAGTTAATGTTCTCTCTTTGTCTCTAATGCATTAGCACTTATAAGATTTGTCATACTTAGTAGTTATTTATTGCGAATAAATTAAAAGATTCCTTAGTCAATCAAGATGTTTTAGGATCTCAATCAGTTAAGGTAAGTTTTTTTTATTTTTTTGGAAGGCAATCAGTTAAGGTAATTCAATCAACACGTATTGCATTTGTCCCATATGTCATTTAGAGAGTGTTTGTTTGACTTTTTCAACCAAATTAAAATATTATAACATAAAAGTAAAACATTGATTAAAAAAGACACATTATTCGTGAGTGATAAAAAAACTTCTGTAAGATTTTATTGTAAAAAAAATTCATATTATATAAAATAAATGATGAAATATTATGTCAAAACGTTAATTGCACAACCTTAAAGTGATACAGTGAGTACTTAATATCTTTTGTGGATAATCTCTCGATCATCAAGTGTAGATCAATAAGCCAATTGTCCTTCAGTGTCAAGGTAAATATTTATAAGGGACTAATTTGTGCTTGAATTTATTTATACTTTCTTATAATATTTCAAAGGACTTAGGCTCATCTAAATAGATTCTAAATAACTTGTAATATGAATCATTTTATGTGTAATAAGTAATAGCCATTTCTAAGAAAAAATCGTACACATCTCCCTCTACTCATTATAAAGATCTCAACATTCTACACATTATTATGCAACACGTGTCTCACTTTATAAAACATTTTGTTCTAGTTGTGTGCTGAGAAATTAAACACATAAGATATCAATACTCGATCTCTGTTCATGCTTCCTTACTCTTCTATGATATGTGTCTTATTGTCTTTGGATGGTTAATTCATTAATCTATATTGATTTATTAGTCAAAAATTTGATGAAACCATGTATCTTATTCATAAACAGTTAACAATTAGTTGATCTCGTATATATTTAATCATTCTCTCCTAAAAAATATAATATTTTTGATTCATCATCACGGTTGATGAAGGTTTTGTGTACACCGATATTGTTAATCATTATCATCAAGACCATTTAGTACAAGAGTGGACAAAAGCAAAATATTGTTATCGAGATAATATAATGAGAATGAGATATGTACGTAGTTTATTTTTTATGTTGAATAAAAAAAAATCTATTTATATTATGACTGGAACCAAAGAATGTGATATTTGAATTTGTTTCTATGTTAAAAAAGAATGTTGGAATATCAAAATGAGTAAGTTTTGCTAGGGGATTGTTAAATATTTCTCTTAAGATTATTGACATTACTCCAAATTTTAAGATTTTACCGAAAAATTACCATTATCCCTCAAATACCCCCACCTTTAGCTCGGTCCTTCCTCCTTGACCCAGCCCAACCACCAGCAACACGACCCACCACATACACCACCCACTACTCGCATCTCTAGTCACCACTAACCATATCCATAATCCCAAAGACAAATCCACATGTCTTACAAAGCTTTTTTCAAGTCACGTAGCCACTCCATCACTATCACTCACATGGCATCACCTACCTTTATAAATACTCTATTTCTCCACGACCAAGAACATATATTTAAAATCACTCCTACAACCCATCTCCTCATTTTTCACCACATTTCTCATAAGCCCTTGCCTATCTAATCAAATTGGTACCTTTCTTTTGGATTTTAGAAAACTAAACATGGTTGATCTTGTATTGTGACTGATTTCCAACATAGTTGTTGGTAAATAAAATAAACACTCTAAGGGGGTGGGTTGCCTATTCAAGGTGGTAATTAAATTGGAGGAGGTTTTGGAATTAGAGAAAATAAAAGCTATAGGGAAGGTATATAGTATGGAATTGGACGATGATGTGGCTACGAGGAACATTTGAATAGAGGGAGCATGTCGTCGAATATTTGGATCTTGAGGCTAGTCATTATAGTAGGTCATCAAAGGTGGCAATGAGGAAGGATATGGTGTGGCGGTCGGGGCTTCATAAGGATGGCGGTTGCATGGAAATGAGGCATTGGAATCATGTGGAAAGGTGGCAGGGTGGAAAGTACGGCACACAAAAGTTGTTAGGAGGGTTAGGTTTAGGTGATTGAGTGAGTGAGTGAATGAACCCATTAAGAATTCAAAGATATTATAATATGTTAAAAGTGGGGTGAACAGTAAAATAGGGTTGAAGTTAGCGTAAACATTTGGACGAATAAACTCATATATTAACATCACTTCATAGAAAGTTAAGTAATTAAGTCATTATATGGTTCTAGTAAAAATAATTATTGTTTGTAAAGTTGTTATGAAACGACCAATATAAACTTTAAAACGATTTGGACGAACAAGCTCATAATTAGTCCGGATCTTTAATAATTCTGCAAATTAGCTTCTTAATGAATATCTTTTACAAGGCTGTAATAAATAAAGGCTCATAAAACATAAAGAAAATAATGAAACAACATATAACAAGTGAACAAAAAAAATGTGTTAAAGAATTATTGAGTGGAACATATTTTTAATAGCTGTGTGATTTCAGCTAACATAGGATTGGATCCAAAGCATAGGAGAAATGACCAAGAGGACAGGATACTCTTGTGCTAAAGAAGACTTTTTCCCCGCAAAATCATTTCAAAGTTGGGCGAATTACTATAATGCATTGAAGGAAATACCTACTCGACTTCGAGATCGAGCATTTGCTCGATCAGAAGATCAATTAGAACTCCATGAGGTTAAGTCTCGGAGCCAAAATGAGATGATAAAAACACTTACAGGCTCAGACCTCTTGTGGTTTGGAGTAGGGTCAATCATTGGTGCAGGAGCTTTTGTCCTCACTGGATTTGAGGCAAAGGAGCATGCTGGTCCTGCTGTGGTCTTATCTTACATGGTTGCTGGTGTATCAGCAATGCTTTCTGTTTTATGTTACACAGAGTTTGCGATTGAAATTCCAGTTGCAGGTAACACGTTTATACTACTAAATATAATGCATATTTTTGTGCATTGCTTTAATTTATTGATAAATCTTTTTTTCTTCTAAAACTTTATATATCGATAATACTACTTAAATAATTAATTTTACTATTTACAAAGATGATGTGCGAGTGTCACTTATATTATATTGGTAAGAGGAGATGGATATGATTTGAGTTCATAAGACATAAACTAAAAATGGATCATTGGCAATATGCCACATATAGGTCAAACCTCACTAGATCGATCAAATACATATCCATTTTCAAAGTAAACATCTAGATTCATAAGTCATGTATAAGTCCTTTAATTTATCTAGAATTTTGTCGGTTAACTTTTAAAATAAATAATACCCGACAATAAAATATAAAGTTTTTAGTTGCAAATATCCAAACCTTCGTCAATTATCAAGCCAACAATTAGGCAAATTAAGTTGAAAAACTCAAAAGACCACAAACAATTTCCACACAACATTTATAATCCTAAAATGTCAGAATTACTCATATACTAAAACATCTAATGAGTAAAAATATACAGGCTTACAACACTTTAATATGAAAGTAAGTGATATCCACTTTCTAACGTGAAATATCATAGCATTCCTCAGGGCAATATAAAAAGAGGAGATGATGAAGTTGAAAGCCTCTGCAAACAAGAACATGTCATCAACAAAATGAGTTGAGTAAATTTTCCGTATCAAACAAACTAAGAATAACCGCTATTGGTCCTTATTATGTAGATATATTGAGCACTTTAACCATACAAATATATATTTTAAATGACATTGTACATTGTACTATCAAATTATAACTAATAAGTTATATATATTTTATTGGGATTTGTGTGACGTACCTAATTGAATTATACCCATCAATCCGTCTAGGGTTGGATCTTTATTTAACCTTTCACCCTACGGATACATTGTACACACAAAATATATGATAATCTACTTTGCTTCCACTCTATTTTAACTCTTTTTATTATGAGTTTCTATTTTTCCACGTAAGAGATATAACATGTTTTACACAATAATACTAACCATTTATACATTACTTATTTACCTTTTGTTTAGAAAATAGTAGGAGTTGAAAAGTCTTAAAGAGGAATTAAATCAGGTTGCATACTTTTATTATTATTTTTGAAGGGCTAGAGTTTATTAAAATCACAAATACCCGCAGCGATTACATCCTCAAGATCACTAGGGCATCCACTCAGCAACACTCTAGTGGAATAGTCGAATGGGTTAAGATGCGCCAAAATATGAGATGCCTTATAGGACTCCCTTAACAACATAGCGAAAACATAAACAATCAAAATAAATATAAAGGTCTAAAACATCCCATAAAATATTTCCAACATACGAGTCCTCCATATTACTTGCTTCTAACTTCCGTACCGTCTGACGAGTAACCTTCAACCACGACAATTGTGGCACCACACTACAACGCTATTTGAATGCCTAAACGCATCACCTTCACCTCCACGATAATTGGATCCCATTAATGCTTCACATAGAAGTAAGTCATGTGAATCATTGTACCCTTATCTATCATCATAACAACCCCCACACCCGAACCCATCTCCCCTAAACCGCCCCGTACACGTTACATTTGGCAAAATCAGTCGTTGGTGCAACCCACCTCGTATGACACGGCATGGGTAACTCCCTGCTCAACCCTCCACACACCTCCACTGCCTCCCTTTACTCCTACACCACATCAGGTACACTACTCACCACCTTTCTAATCTCCCTAACCTTCCCACCATGTGCTACCATATTGCGGTCATACCATACACCCCACGTCAAGGCCATCACTTTCTTCCTCTTATAAACATTCTTACAATCAAATACCTTCTCCACCCACTCAATCCCAATTAGCTCATCACACTCCTCAAGCACATCCTCCAATCTCGCAAGCTCCCACAACCTTGTTGCTCTATGACACCAAATAACATGGAACTCCGATTTAACACAAACACAACACCTTGGACAAGTTTCATTTTCTTCTTTCACCCTCTTCTTCTGATTAGCTGGCTTGCACAATCTCCATGTAAAAGCTCAAATATATGGTGTCAATTTCATGCCCCATATTCTACGCCACACTGTCGGGTTATGACATGAAGATGTGGCAAATCAGGTAACATGCTTGTCATTAGTTTGTGCTCTTAATTGGTTATTAGATATTGATGATGTTATTGACGTACACAAATTTTTGTATTCCTATTATGAAAGGGTTCAATAACCCTTTTGGATCTTATTAACCAAAGAGATACAACTTTGAGCTATAGTTAGCTAAGCCACAATCAAGAATTCCCAAGGAATTCCAATAATATTTGTTATATGTTCGTTCTAACCATGATCCTCTTCTTTAGATTCATCGACATTGAATCAATCGAACGAACTACTAAGACTAGTTTCTCTTTTGGAAGACTTTGTGTTATATTTCCAAACCTCAATTTTTCACATATAAATGTAAAAATTGTATCTCCTTCATAAATTATTTCACCATAATGGCGATGAATTGTCGCTTCTTGGGTAGACAAATACGGCATAAATGATCTTATTAATGCATAATCAATTTGAACTATTCACAAAAATTATCCAAGATGTATTTTTGTATCTATCTCTTCACACAAAATATAATTAAGAAAACATAATAAGATCCCAAATAAAATAAACTTAATGCAGAATATATTTATCACCCTAGTCGTGTACATGGATGCTTAAAACTACAATATGATACGAAATTTGCAAAATACTTAAAATAATAGTTGTAATAATAGTAATAACAACAACAACAACAACAACAACAACAACAACAACAACCACAACAAGAAAAACAACAACAACAACAACCACAACAAGAACAACAACAACAACAACAATGACAACACTAACAACAATTATAACAAGGATGATACATGCAAGAAACTTAACTATGTCAAATTAATTTAATAATTCAACACAACTATTAAAGTAGTTGTCAAATTTTAATTTTTTATATGGTTATAAATTTTTGTACGAGAAACATATATCCCAAACGTGTATTTTTTCCATATGCTACTTTTTTAGAACTTACATTACCTTTGTGGCAAAGTAAGTAGTCCACAATAAACTCTTTTAGTGTTAACAAATAATGAGCTAGTTTGGTTTAACACTTCAACTCAAAATATGCATATGAAAATATCACTACAACTATGTATTGCGGCTATTTAAGGTGTGAAATCATTAAGTCTTGTGTCTTTGTATGATATATATGTTGTATATTGTGATAAAAAGTTCTGAACGTTCAATTTGTCAAATTTTTCATAATGTATATTACTAATTTGATTAGTTATAAAATCATTGGTCATTAGTGCTTTTATATATTGTAACCACATATAATAAATAATCATTGAATTAATCTATTTAAATCATTATAAAATGCAAAACAAAAAATAAATACGATAACTTTTTGGGGCTGAAGAGTACAATCATAGTGAGGAAAATATCGAACAATACAAGATATCGATGTCGAGTATATCTCACTAGAGTATGTACATTCCTATCAACACAAAAATTATTAGTAGCAATACAATATATTAATTACTCATATAATGCTTAAAGTTTTCTAAGAAATGTACTTTTATATTATCTTAACGTTTTTGATAAATTATGAACTTTTTTTTATAGCAACCCAACTATACCAAAATAAATTTTATAGCTAATGTTTTATGTATGTGGTTTGAATTACTTTGTGTATAATTTTGTTTTTAAATTTTGTGGCACGCGAAGGACATATAAACAAAAATAACAATGTTAACAAAGGAAGTCATATTCAATTTTGTATTCAGGTGGTTCATTTGCATACTTGAAGGTTGAGTTAGGAGATTTTATGGCTTTTATAGCAGCAGGGAATATCCTACTAGAATATATCCTTGGTGGTGCAGCCATAGCTAGAGCTTGGACATCATATTTTGCAACATTGTGTGGTCATGAACCCGATGAGTTTCGACTTATGTCACATAAGCTTAGTACAAACTATAATCACCTTGATCCTATAGCCGTAGTGGTTATTGCAGTGATATGTGTCCTAGCAATGAGTAGCACAAAGCTCTCTTCTAATGTTAACTTCATTGCATCGATCATGCATATGGGCGTGATTATTTTTATTGTTTTTGTGGGCCTCACTAAAGCAAATATTTCAAACTATAAGCCATTTGCTCCGTTTGGCGTTAAAGGTGTGTTTCAAGCTTCTGCAGTGTTATTCTTTGCTTTTGTGGGATTTGACGCTATTTCAACAATGGCTGAGGAGACTAAGAATCCGAGTAAAGACATTCCTTTTGGATTGATTGGATCTTTAATTGTTCCTATTGTGTCATATTCCTTACTAGCGATCACCCTTTGTCTTATGCAACCTTACTCAGAAATTGACCCTGATGCTCCTTTCTCAATGGCTTTTCGAAACGCTGGAGTGGGGTGGGCTAAATATGTTGTTAACATTGGTGCACTTGAAGGTATGACAACAGTTCTTCTTGTTAATGCAATTGGTCAAGCTCGTTATCTGATGCATGTTGCTCGAACACATATGTTGCCTCCATGGTTTGCACAGGTTAATAGAACTTTTGGAACCCCTGTTAATGCCACAATCGTAACGTTGGCTATTACAGCAATCATTGCCTTATTCACAGATCTTATTGTTCTATCTAATCTATTGTCCATCTCCACATTGATCGTCTTTATGTTGGTTGCAGTGGCACTTTTAATGCGAAGATATTATAATGTTGAAGCAAACACGTATTTTAATCGTATTAAGTTAATTGCTTGCATTCTTCTAATACTTGGCTCGTCAAGTGGAACTGCTATCTATTGGAGTGCTAGTGATTCAAAATGGATAGGATATGTCATAACAACATCTGTATGGTTTGCAGCAACTTTGGTGCTAAAAGTTTTTGTGCCACAAGTTAGGGATGCTAAGGATTGGGGCGCCCCCCTAATGCCATGGGTGCCCTCAGCTTCAATTTACATTAATATTTTTCTTCTAGGATCTGTGGATAAAGACTCCTTTTTAAGATTCGGGATATGGACTGGAATTCTTATAACTTTCTATTTGTTGTTTGGATTACATGCATCATATGACATTTTTAAGGCTATGGAGGAGAGCTACATACAAGATGTTAATAGTTCAGGAAATATTGAGCAAGGGGAGTACTAATCTAAATGAGATTATTCTACACTATGTACAAATACAAGTACAAAAATCTATTGTATAATAATTTACTTTATTTTGACGTTTTTAGGAGTTACATATTCAACAATGTCAATCTTTGCTAAAAACTTGTATTTTTAAATTTGCTTTGAATTTTGATTATAAAAATAGGACAATGATATGGCGCCACTAGGTGGCGCTCAAATTGTGCGCCACCCTAATTAAAAATAAAAAAAATAATAAAATAAAAGAATTATCTCATTTTAATACTAAATCTGCTAGGGGTGAGAAAATAATTATAGTTCGTCATTGTTAAGAAAGTTTAGAATACAAAAATATTTCCCTTTCTTTTCCAGATTCTTGTAGCAGGCTTTCGAGCTAGTAATTTGCAAGGGTTTGGAAGAAACCATATTTCTATACACCCTGACCCTAGGGCTATGTCCTAACTCCTAAGAGCTATGGTGTAAATGTTGCACAAATAGCTGATATTTTCATTTTCCATTTCTTGCATAGAAAGAGCAGGACTGATATGATTTATCTTCTTTTTTTTTTTGTACTCCGTATTTTCTTATTAGCAGCTTTAAATTCTGATGATTTTAAGCGTTTGGCATGTAATGACCTTACCGATTCCAGAAGAACAATATTGTTACTACTATTACTAATTATAATAATCTACAAACTCGTTAGTATGCATCCGGCCAGGACTGAAGAAAATACGGAACAAACAATGCATAATCCAACTTGTTGTAAGATTAGAAATTGGAATGTCAATGAAAAATACATGATGTGTTGTGAGATTGAAATATATGGTTTTTGAAAAGATATACTCCATATTATGATGATAAGTATAACTTATTGTTGGAGTATGTACTCCGACAAGTGTGATTACGTTGATAAATCTCAATTAAAATAATACTGGGTTTTATTTAATCATTTAATGATTTTTCTCATTTATCGGTTGATTACCGTATATCGGTAATGATTGGCCTGCTAGGGTTTGACATTATTGTCGTACGACGACGATAATCATCTGATCCCTTTAGGTCACACCGATAAGAGATACCGACTTCATAGTATGGCACGTATATAAGTACGTGGTCTACCCGAAGGGACAAGCTAAGGGTTAGCTATTAAGATATTATAATTGCACGAGTTTAGAACTCGAGATCGAGTGAATCGATTTAGTACTTTATTATACGATAATAAATTATAAATTAAGTCACGTTGCTTCTAATCATAAAGTAAGACTTTATTAATGACTAAGAGTTAGTTATTATTTGTGAATTATGAGAAATTAGTAAATCTATCGTGTATCTTATATATCGATATAA
>CAAKMY010033632.1:0-28688 GCA_901111285.1 Corrigiola litoralis | reverse complement strand
GAAGCACGGGTTGCCAACTAGTTTGTATAGAAAAGCAATTCTAAGAGCACAATTTGCTTATAAAGGTCTTAAATCGGACATGTCTTGTGTTCGTTACAGGTTCAGTTCAAGTGATCGCTAGGTCAAGTTTGAATCGATATTGATTGGTTTTTTGCAAAATAAACCATAATCCTAACATCTGACTCAAGAACCCCAATCGAAACTAAAGCAGACCCGAAATCTAAATCGAGATGGACTTGACCTATAATTGGCCCAATAACAAATTAACTTTGAGTATAAGATGATAAATAGTCGTGACTTTATACCAACAAATTTGACCCGATTTAAAATGTATTAAGCCCGAAACCCAATAAGACTGTAAAATTCATCCCGAGTCAAACACACCCGACCTTTACACAGCCTAGTGCACCATTTCCACATCTAGTACTACTTGTAGTTTGTTCAATTTTTTACTATTATACCGTGAACACTTAGATTAACGGGTAAGTGGTTAACTGGATTGTTCTAGCTTAACAAAGGTGTGTAGGCATACAACATTGTTATTTGTTAAAACTCAGATTTGTCTGATTGTCTCTCTTACTAGTCCTATCCGACTTGAATCCGGACCAAACCCGAAGATGGAAACCATAATTTTTTTTTTACATTCTCAACTCTTTAAGTAAGTGACTCTTTTTTCTTCAAAAAAAAAAAAAAAAAGTAAGTGACTTTTTTTTCTGACCCTTTGTATGGACCTCGAGGTCTAACCGTAATAACGGTATGTTCCGTTCGTCTAAGCTTTTAATCAACACAAAGGAACTCTTTCCCGCCATTTTCAAACTCCCAAGTTGATCACTTGATACACTACATGGATGAAACCCAGATGCATATCATTCCTCCCATTCTTATCTTCCATCAGAACTCTCACAACTTCACCAAACTTCACCTCACATCACATAAACATAAGCCGCCGTCTTTCGCAATGTGGCAAAGAAGGAAATCTTCACCTAGGCTCATCACTCCACGCTTCAATCATCAAAAGGTCCCACCTTTATGACCCCACATATCGAGATGATCCACGTACAGTCGTTGTTGTTTGGAATTCTCTGTTGGGTATGTACGCAAAATGCCGGGCGTTGGGGGACGCTCTCAAGGTGTTTGATGAAATGCCTGTGAGAGATTCTGTGTCATGGAACTCTGTGATTTCTGGGTTTTTGAGGAGTGGGGATTTTGAGGTGGGATTTGGGTTTTTTAGGGAGGTGGTTGAGTTGGGTGTTGGGCAGGTTGATCAAGCTACTTTTACGACTGTTTTATCGGCTTGTGATGGGGTGGGGTTTGTGAGGGTGAGTGAGATGGTTCATGGGTTGGTGATCTTGAGTGGTTATGTTGGGGAGGTTAGTGTTGGGAATGCTTTGGTGACCACGTATTTTAAGTGTGGGTGTGGTGAGTTTGCGAAGCGGGTTTTTGAGGAGATGGGTGAGAGGAGTGTTGTTACTTGGACTGCAATGATATCTGGCCTTGTGCAGAGTGGGTTGTATAAGGATAGTTTGGAAGTGTTTGTTACGATGCGTGGCGAGTTGGTGGAACCTAATTCTTTGACGTATTCGAGCTTGTTGTCAGCTTGTTCTGGATTACAGGTTTTGCGAGAAGGTAGACAGATTCATGGACTAGTGTGGAAATTGGGATTTCATACTGATTTGTGTATTGAGAGTGCACTAATGGACATGTACTCGAAATGTGGAAGCATGGGAGATGCCTTGCAGATTTTCTACTCTGCAGATAAGCTTGATGATGTTTCCATGACTATTGTGCTTGTGGGTTTTGCTCAAAACGGGCTTGAAGAAGAGGCCATTCAAGTATTTCTCAAGATAATGAAGGGGGGAATCGACATCGATCCAAACATGGTTTCTGCCGTTCTTGGTGTTTTTGGTACAGAAACTTCTTTGGCTTTTGGCCAACAGGTTCACTCGTTAGTCATTAAAAAGAGATTTGGTGGTAATCCTTTTGTCAGCAATGGGCTTATTAACATGTACTCCAAGTGTGGGAATCTAGAGGAGGCAACCATAGTCTTCTATCGAATGTCTCACAGGAACTCAGTCTCTTGGAATTCTATAATTGCAGCCTTTGCTCGCCATGGGGATGGACTAAAAGCCATTCAGCTTTATGAAGAAATGTTGTCAGAAGGGGTCAAGCCTACAGATGTTACATTCATATCATTGCTCCATGCTTGTAGCCATGTGGGCCTAATTGATAAAGGCATGGAATTCTTAGAATCCATGACCCAAGTTTATCATATAAATCCTAAAATGGAACATTATGCGTGTGTTGTTGATATGCTCGGCAGAGCAGGACTTCTTAGTGAAGCTAAAGATTTTATAGACCAGTTACCAGTGAACCCTGGAATTTTGGTGTGGCAAGCATTGCTTGGTGCTTGTGCCATTCGTGGTGATTCTGAACTGGGAAAATATGCCGCTGACCAGTTGCTTCTGTTAGAACCTGAGAACCCTGTTCTTTATGTTCAGTTGGCAAACATATTTTCGTCTGAAGGAAGATGGAGAGATAGAGCAAGGGCGATCAAGAGAATGAAGGAAGTTGGAATATCCAAGGAAACTGGTATAAGTTGGATTGAGATTGAGAAGAAGGTTCATAGCTTTGTTGTGTGTGACCACGTGCATCCACAAGCGGAGGCCATATACAGTGTCCTGGACGAGTTGTTTCTTCAACTAGCAGATGAAGGATACAAGCCTGATAAGAGGTTTGTTCTTTTCTACATTGGACAGGATGAAGAAGAGGGGCAATTTGAAGCTACAGGCTGCTTGCAATCAGCTTCTGAGCAGTTTTAGCGTCCTAAAAACATTTAAAGGTTCCAGGAATGGGTCGCTTGTTGAAAGTTTGGGGATTGCCTTTGCTTCAATTTTTTTTTTTTTTTTTTGTTGTTGCAAACGCGGTGTTGTTTTTTTCTCCCTTTGCTGCAGAATCATGGTCCTATGGGGTGGGGAGGGTCGAAGAGTAATATGCATGGCTTCTCATTGGAAATCTTTGTGGCTCAGTATGATGATTACAGTCTATTCAGTCATGCATGTAATAATGGAGCTTATCTATCCGCTCTGTATACCCAATTTCATGTATATATAATTCTACAACAACAACATCATCACCATTAGCCTAGTGCCTGCAGAGAGGCTCCCGCCTAAGTCGGCTAGGGGGGGGGGGGGGGTCCAGGTGTATAACTTAGATAGAATTAGAATGCAAGTCATGAACACAACCTCAAAGTATCTGTACAAGTATTAAAGCTAGGCTTGATTTAATACCAATGCTTAGGTCAAGCTTTGCTGTATGCATTCATTCATGAATGCCATTACAGATCATGATCAAGTCTATGTACTAAGTTTTGGGGACAGATATTATGATGCAGATTGCTGCTTTCACTTAAGCGATGGCCAAATATATACAGTGCACAAATGTGCAAATTCTTATGATCATTGTAATATCCGAAGCAGAGTTACGGTCTTGCAGATATTAACTTGTTCTACCTTTGAAGTATTCTGGATAGTGCATGAACTGTAGACTGTCGATAAATTGGATGGAACTTGGAAGCAATGTGGACATCTGAACATCTTTATAAATACTCCGTAGTACTGTAAGTACTTGGAAGGGTTGATTTCATAATCAACACGGAGTATAAGTCTTAACCTGCCGCTTTATTAAATACGGAGTAGCTAGGTAAACATACATTCTTGATTGGCCGATATAGATGGAGATCACAATAATCTAGAGGCCGGCCAAATAATGAACATAGTATTCTTCACCAATAAAAGAGGTCCGAGGATATCACAAGTCTTGATCATCTGTCCCTATCCAACAGATCTCAGGATCAATAATCTAATTTTATTTGATAGGACAAACAATGCTATAATTTATAGATTAATTCTAAAGAGTAAGAAGATTTTAAAAACAATGCACGTCCTGAACGTGAGATTTCACATGAGATTTTCTGAGATAAGTTTGAGGTTTAGTATGCACGTTCGCCAATGCCAACCAAGTTACCAGCTGTTGATGACAACATAGGGGCTGCAAGTAGTGTTTGAAGCTGAAGTTGTCAATATTATTCTGGTGATTTAGTTTTGACTGTTTGATAATCAATTGATGGACGAACTAGTTGTATATACGATCACGCACTGTATTGATGAGGCATGTTGTCAAAGCTTTTATTGTATAGAAACAAGACTTTTCATAAAAGCCTAGCGACTGCTAAGATTGAATAAGCTAGAAGCTTAGTTCAGCCAAGGTAGATGTCCTCTTTTCTGATACCTCAGTTAGCATTTCAAATATTCCCTCAAAAAAAAAAAAAGTTAGCATTTCAAATATAACACCGAACTGCAGTCACAGTTTTGCAAGAAATTGTTGTTTCACTAACAGGAAAGGTCCGAGGATGTCATAATTCTTCCTCTAAATTTTTCTTTCAAGATCAAAATCTCATCTTCTTTTCTGAGGATCAATAGTAAGAAAATTAAGAATGTGATGCATGCTAAGAGCATCTCCAATGGTTAGGCTAAGAGCTTTGTAGTTTTGCGTGAGATTTGACAGGAGACTTTCTCTCATTTAAATATAAGATTCAGTAAGAAGAATAAATGCTGGACTACTCACGTTCATTTTTGCCAACCAGGTTACCAGCTGTTTCGGGTGATGACAACGTTATCGATAAATATTCTGGTGATTTGGTGATCGATATGGACGCGCAAGTTGACCTGTTCGCATATATGAATGTTCATAGTACTCCCCTGAATCCCTTAGTCTTGTTCCACTGCTAACTATATATGCGCTCCAACTCCAAACCATACAACGTACAACTTCCATATCATTACTGCAAATACTACTGCAGCTGCTACACAAAAAGCGTTGTAGTGATGGCGCAAAAGAACATCATCTTTCTCGTCCTTGTCATCCTCATGCTTGGCCTGTCTTTTACAATTTCTGACGCCAGATTGGCCCTTTCCTTCAAAGAACAGATGAAACCGGATATTAAAGCAATCCTAGAGAAACTCAAGGGAGCCGGAGCCAGCGGCGGGAAAGCTTAACTTGATAGTGTGTCAGTGAGTTTGTCTTTGTAATTTGTGTTTAAGGCATTCTGTCTACAATTTGTCTGCACATTTCGTACGTTCTATGCCTGGTATACATATTACTCTATAAGGTTCAGTTCGCCGTCATCTAGCTCCTATAGATCCAACTATCATACTCAGTGTAATAGTGTGGTGTTACTGGGTGAATGAGTGGTACCTTGAACTGTCAGGAGGTGACTTTTTTTTTCAACTGTGAGATTTGATTGTGCAATTTTGAAGTACTGTCCAAAAGTAATTCTTGTGCTGTATTTGCCTTTGTTTACTTAAGACATGGTACATGAAGGCAACTTGAAACCAATGCGTCCTAAACGTTTTAACCTTTCTCCTTGTAAGTTCTACTCCTATAATTGAAAGAAAATCCAAAATTTGGATGAAAACTCTACTGCACTGCTGAGCTGGAATTACGAAGAAGCTGAGTACAATCTTTGCATCAAAGGAGATCCTAGTGCAATGTCTTTTATGTTATGAACATCACTATCATAATATCCTTCTTCAGTGAGGATGATAACCAGTCCTTGGTTTCCGTTGTTATGTGTTCGATATATTTTTACAAGTAACTGTGCAAGAATTCAGTTAAAGCCAAGTTTTCCTGCACATAGAAGATACTGTGGCTTTTGGGTACAGTGGCAAAAGTAATTCTATAGATGCTATATTATACAACAAAGGATGTAAAAAGTTTCATACATGCCTCAGCATTTACAGTATTTATTTTGATATGACTCTCATGAACCTATTCAGCGAGGAGAATACACCTGCTGCTCTGTCGAAAAAAGATGGCCCCTCTTCTGATTTCTCTTTTACATCTCCGTAAATAAACTGCATGAGGTACAAGCAGATTATTGCTGAGGGAAGAAAACAGATTGCCCAACAACAATATACACACACCTTTTGCCTTAACTATGGCCTCCTCCCCTATAAACCTATTTACATATCTCACTATTTTGAGATTATTTTTGAATGTCCCCTAGATGAATTTTAAATAGTGCAATTGCCTTTCATAACAATAGCATTTTATACAACGTTGTCATTTTAGCATATTCTATTAAATATGTCTAATACCTTTAGGATCACCCTCAAACAATGGACTGATTCCATACTTAAATTATACACAGCAAAATCTGAATTTAAATAAGTTGGAAAGCGTATTCTACTTGTGTTAATGGTTATACCTCTTATGTATCTGAATTCATCTCAAGTCATATTTGTATTACCCTATTGATCTAAGATTTAAAGTTGGGTCTGCAAAATTTCAGATTATGTTACTCCAATGTTACTTATTTCAGCCACAGGCAGAAACTGACCTCTAATTCTTCAGCATCAGGCCGACTAATTAGTTCTTTTGCAAGCAGATATCTCCCTGGCATATCCTTGTCATCATAAAACACCTTCCACAATCTGTTGATGAGCAAGCAAACAACATAATACTGAGTTGATAAGTTTGTAATAAAATCAAGTCAACTCCTTATGAGATCATTTCAGGCAAGGTTCTGCCAGCTAAGGGGAAAATGGAGGGCTAGGTTCAAAATTTACTCTGAAGCAGAATGGTAAGATGCAGCATCTCTGCTGATAAATGATCAGGAATTAAACTTTTGCATGTCATCTGTAGTCTACCTCACATGAAATAAATTAGGGACAAAGAGACTTCTTCAGGCTTAGCTTAGTGAATCAGTTTCACCAGTTTTCAAAACATGAAATGGTATTTTTACAGGCCGCAGTACACCCCTGAATCGGTTATTGGTACAGTAACCATATATAAGCTAGGTGTTTATTTCAACTCAGCTTATGATGGCAGAACAAAGGGCCACAAAGTCCGCAATTTCGGGATGATGCACGATAACATACAAAATAGCAATCTGTACTTACCCAGGATAACACCTGAACACTGCACCAGAAGCCATAGGTCTCATTGAATAAACCACAGAAAAGGTTCTGCATCATATAGAAGACACAGGATACAGCAGATAAAGAGGAATTAGCAAAAAGTGACAAAGCTCATGCACTTCACATTGAGTTTACAAGCCAAAGCAAAATAGCATAAAAGAAATACACAGTGACATCCCATGTTTAAATGTACTGTCCAGTAGAGGAAAACATTGACCCCACTAAGAGATACAATACATGCCTTCTGTTACTCCTACACTCTCTTTCTCAAAGGATCCCTGTGTCGGACACAACAATCCCTCTACACGACACTCGAGTCAACACTCATGATTTATAATAGCGCACGTTATTCATGTTTCTTATATTACAAATATCAGATCCTCGAGTCCTGTCGGACACTCTTGGACGAGTCTGAGTAACATACTTTTAACCATTGCAGATTTAGTTGAGCTTTAGAGAGACCAACTTTGTTTAATTCTGATGGATAAGCTAGAAAATCTAGCAGCAAAGGGCAACTAAATGTACCTCAGAAAAAAGCGTCTTAACTTTCGGACGTTCATCCCTACTCCTACATCTTCACTGATAAGACGTGGATTCCACATGATGAGAGGCCTTGGCTAACAGAATAATGAAGAATACAGTTAGATAAAAAAAGATACAGATTGATGCTCTAACATTTCTAAGGTATAAGACATAGTATGATAAAATAGGACTGCTTCCATTACAGCATTGATGAAAAGTTGTGAATTTTGACTGTTACTTAAAGTATACATACTTGTGACACAGAAGCACTTCTTTTCGATATAATGCAAGAAATACATATTTTTGACTGTTAATTAAAGTTCGAGCCTAAGCCTGACAAAGGAACGAGGAAACCAAGGTAAATACCGGGTCATCTGAGAGAAGGGAAGCAATTTTCTGTACATATTCCAACATCTGATAATCAGGAACCACCATGACAACAATCTCATCATCATCTTCTACAGGCTTCCTATCACTTAAGCTGTAAGGCAGAAAACAACAGGTATGTGAACAATGTTTTGCATTTAGTAGGAAAGATCAGTATCTTACATGATGCAACACAATTTAGATCATAAACAAACCAGGGAAGGATTTACACAAGCATTTTGCCAAAAAAAAAATAAATTTACACAAGCATCTCCACGATGAAAGCCTACACATAAGAGTCATAAAACATAATTACCTAGAGAATCCAAAAGCAGCACCTTGCCACTGATACTTCAAGAGTGCAGCAGCTCCAGTATCTGGAAAGATGGCTTTCACTCGCTGTGAACCAAAATAGAAACCCAAGTAATAATTATGCAGAAGACAAGGAGGAACATTGCAATAAGAACATCATTCTCAATAAATCAGCAGAGAATTGCCCAAAGCCTACAGCTATATCAATGCGGAGAAGCTCTTAAAGGGTAGCTTTGAGAGCTTTGCCAAACCCACTTCCAAGACAGGTGATGCTTTAAGAAGGCTTTTAACATTATACTAATTCTTCTTGATGTGAACTGTTGTCTGAGCATGCTCCATTAGGTTGAAATCCATACTTCCTGTTTACAACCTACTTAGATATTGATAAGCTAAAACTTGAGACCTCAATTAAAGTAATTTTTTTTAAAAATAATGGAGTTCTTGATGGGTTGGTGATGATTGATTTGGCAGGGTTTTGGGATGAAGCTGTAATAATGTGTGTCAAAGGAAAAAAGTTCACCACTGTTCATTTTCACGGAAGAGCTTTTTATTAATTATATTCCTCCTTTGATTATGTTACAGATGCTTTATTAGGCTTTTGACTATTACACTGATTTTTCTGATGCTAACTCTTGTTTAAGCTTGCTCAATTTAATCGGAACAGAAAGTTCCTGTCCACAATCTGCTTAGATATTGATACAGTTGCTTTAGTAACTAAAATCAGTTGAAACTTTTGATTAACCTGACATCCAGTTTCCTCAATAAGAGTATCTATGAACACCCTTGATAGTTGCCATAGCTCAGCTTGTGCACCTTCATCATCCAAGAATTGCAGCTGTGGTATTAGAAGCTCAACCTGTTACAGGAAAACAGGAACTTAGCGAATAACAAATATTAAGCATTGGACACCTGTTTATTAGGTCGATCATTGATGAAGCAAACATAAAGTGTGGATCTCGGACAAAAACCTTCCTATAAATAGCCGATTCAAAATATAAGTATTATTCCCCTTGTGTCCCAAAAAAAATGTCTTCTTTCTGTTTTAGTTCTTAAATTCGAGACCCTGAGGCATCCTCTATACAAGTCCTTTCTTGAAGTCCTAGTTTCTTATGAGTGCATGACATTTTATTGTGTGACATTTGGTCTTAACAATACTCTTCCACAGGGGCACATACTATGGCTCTCATTCCTCCAGCATCCACAAATGAGGCAGAGGCTTGACTTGATTGCCTAACCGCATCCTCCAAATCAGAAGGCAAGCAACTGAGACAAATCATACGAATACCATCAGTCTATTCGAACTTTTCACAATGAACATACAAATTAAATGACAAGGCTTTGACATGATATGGTACTCTACTTTAAAACAAAAATTTACTCATGTCAAATGACAGCGTGATCATGTACATAATTCAACTTTCTGATAAGCAACTCCAAAGTTTCAGCTTCGGCTTTCAAAAAGAAAGATTCAGCTCGGATATCCAAGTCAGCATGCTACTCAAATTTCCACAATATAAAGGTAAGAACAACATTCAAATCATTGCTATACACAGATTACTAGTAGACTACACCCAATGATTGGGCCTCAACCATCAGTTGTCTGGAGTTCGAAACTTCGAATTCCGGGAGCCCCTCCCTTAAGGTGGAATATTTAAGCACAAGGTATATGGAGGGCATGTGCATCATTAACACTTCAAGCCTAAAGGGCATTCACGTGAGGAGGCGCATTAGAATATAACCAATGATTACGCCTCAACCATCAGCTTACATTTTTGGTTGAGTTAGTTCTCTAACAATTACTACCACACGAGCGTCCAAATTTTGCTATTTACTCTTTGAGTCCTCCTCAACAAAACCAAATATCACAACATGCAAACAATGGTTTCTTAAACTTGACACTTCCAAAGTTCCCAGCAGTACATGCCATATATAGACTGATAGAGTGATAGGCATTAGACAGTAAATGAAGTGATCAAGAAAGAGTGACTCACTCATCATCTCTGTCTAGTTGAGAGAATTCTTCTGCTTCTGTTTCTTGTTGTTGTTGCAGCTGTAGTGGAGTGAGTTCATCACCATCAAAACTATCAAACTTTGCATGAGTTCTTGTCAGAGAGAGTTGGTGTCTGTGCAGCTGAGTTGTGGTGCAGCCATGTAGAGTGGATAAAGATAATGATGAAGAGAAATGAGTGGTGTTTTTAGAAGAGTTGGGGTTAGAAGCAGAGCAGTTGCAGCTCTGGTAGCTTGACAAGCTTGGCTGTGAACAAGCAGCCATTGGTTCACAGCTTCTGCTTATCCCAACCACATTAACAGAATTTCAGATTACAGAAGAACACCTATCATGAAAAAAGGTAGGAAAAAAATAAAAAATATATAAAAAGGAGTATTTTGCAGGAAATAGAGTAATGCTTTTATTTGTTAGGACAAGGCCCACTCTAATGATCAATTTTATTTTTTATAAAGCTCTCCAATAATCAACTTTGTCATACCAATATGAAATGAAATTATATGAATAAAACGTTCAAGCTCGATCAAACATCCACTACACTTTCTATCCATTAAAATTCATTTTGATATTGACGGCTTATTTATATTTGATCACCGTTTAAATCATCGTAATAAAGTGAAGGACACCAGTAGAAATTTGATTTAACAATTGGATACTAGTTGAAAAAGAGCATAATTCGAGGACACGTTAGTTGAACTTTCCCTATAAGTAATTATTGACCATTAATGGACTTACGTCCATAGTAATATAGTCACTTAGATTTCTATCTATAACCATTCTTGACTACACCACTGAAAATATCGAATTTATAAGTAAGCTCTTTGAAATCTATAACATGATATCCTAAACTTCTTCCGTGTTAACCCTAAGAAACCATGATTCGTACATAATTTTACTCCATAAAGAACGTAATTTAAATGACACATAAAAACATCAATATTGCGAATTCTCAACACATATGTGAGTTTGACATATTAGGTGTGTTTTTGTTGGTGTTTCTATGCCACTTAGGTAAATGAGTATGTCTTGGATAAACGGTTAGATTAACAAAATAAATTAAAAAGCAATATCTTTCAACTTGAAAAATGAATTTTTTGGACTCTTAACGATGATATTTTACCATTTTAAAGGTTGTGGCATGTGATTTTAATTAAAAATAATGTCGAATAAAATAATTTTACTAAAATAAATTACCGGACTAAGTGTGTCAATGGTTCTTATGTTGGCAATATCCTTAGGGATGTGTTAGATTTAGCTGTTTATTTTGAGTCTTTAAGTCGTAATCATGTTGTTAGGGAATCTAAAGTAGTTGCACATGTTATGGCTCACCTTAATCCTACCGATTTTACCATGCGTGTGTGGATCGGAGGATGCCCGGATGAGATTGCTGAGTTTATTTCTGCAGATTGTTGTGATATGATATAATTTAGGAAAAATTGATGGGAATAATTCGAAGTTTGGTCGATTCTTTTTTAATAATCCCAACTTTGGATTATTCCTACATAATCCCAACTTTGCCCCCCAAATTCTCTTGGTAGTCCCGGATATCCGACCCTAACAACTAAACCTCTTTTTTTCCCCAAACCACCAATCAATCACCCATAAACCGCCAAATACTCCTCATCCCCTAAATCACCTCACCCAAAATCACTTTAACCCCTCCTTTGGCCTCCCCTATTAACTCCCAAGCCGACCCGACAACTCCGACCAACCAACCCTTTTGATCCTTGGGCCCAACCTGATGCACCACCTCTTCTCCTCTCATCTTCTTCTCTCGTCGAATTTCGCGGGTTTGAGTTATGGTGGTCGGGGTCCCCACGGCAGTGCACGAGTAATGGCTGGGTGGGTCGCCTAGCTATAGGGACACGGGGGTGGGTCGAAGGGGGTGGGGACATTATCAGAAGGGGTTATGTTGGTGAGTTGTGGTGGTGGTGGGGACATGGGTTTGCGGCGAAAATGGGGGGGGGGTCGCGAATGCCTCCTGTGTTGGAGGAGGAGGCTTGGAAGGGGTTGTCGCGTTTTCTAGGGTGTTAGTTGCGGGTTAGTAGTGTTTAAGTGTTGGTGGTGGTGGGGCGTCCAAATTGGGTGTTGTGGTGGGGGTGGTGGCCCATGGAGGAGAGGGTGGCTTGGGCGCATAAGAGAGGGTGGTGGCCGGCTGCAGGGAGAGGGGGTCATGGTCAGCCGTTGGAAGATGGGTTGTGATTTGGGTGTTTGGGGGAGAGGTAGGGTGGATGGAGAAGGTTTGGGAGTGTAAGAGGAGGCTAATGGGTGGTTATGGCAAATAAGAGGCTCAAATAATAGGTTCAGGTGAAATGGGACCATTCTCTGCAAAAAGGGGGGCAAAGTTGGGATTATCTAGGAATACTTCAAAGTTGGGATTATTAAAAAAGAACCGCCCAAACTTCGGATTATTCCTATAATTTAAGCTGTTTGGCTTTTTCAAAAAAAAAAAATAAATAAAAATTACCGGACTAATAAAACCCGACCCAACTTACGTTAGCCTCAAGCCAAAACGAGCAGACCCCCGAAACGAGCAGACCCGTAACCCAATAGACCAACCCTATTACCAGCTCTACATGAGTCCAGTCACATTACTGTCTGAGCCCAAAATGCAACAGCCCAACCTCAACGGTGGGTGTCTATCAATACGCTCCAATATTTAGTACTAGCCGTTAGAGATGATACGACATTGAAACCCAATCCAACGGCCAGAAATCAATATATCCCCCCAAATTCAAATACTCCAAAATCCCTCTCTAAATCTTCATCTTTTTTCGACCGTTTGTCTTTCTCTCTCTAAAAAAAACTCACTTTCTCTCTCTTAAACACTAAAACCCTAACTCAAATTCTTTTCACTCATTTCTTCAATTCATCGCATATTTTCACAATTATGGGTAATCTTTAATTCCCCACTAACATTTTCCCATTTTAATTCTTCAATTTATTTCATTTTCTAACTTGAAGAAAATTGTATGTTTTGTTTTTTTACAGCAGATCAAATGGTGGAAAATTGCGACGTTAGGAAGTGTTTTGATTCAGCGAATTTAACTCCTTCTGTAGACTGCGGTAATCTCATCAAGATTCTTTCTTTTTCTGTTTTCTTTATATTTTGTACATTTTGATTGTTCATTTTTTCGTGTCGGCCTTTTAATTGTTTGAAGATTACCCTAGAAATAGTATTGATTTCTTGAAATTGGTTAGTGGTAATTTTGAGTTGCTTTTATTTTTGTTGATAATTTAGGGTTTGTGATTTCTTGATGTTGAATTAGACAATTACTAATGCAAATCAGGGATTTTATGACATTTCTGTGTGGTTGTGAAATGTGGTAGTTTTAAATTTTGCATTTTGATATTTGTCTTTTAGTTTGTTTGAAGATTAGCCTATAATTAGTGTGGATCACTTGAACTTAGTTGGTAGTGATTTCGGGTTGTTTATTTTTTGTTGAAAGTTTAGGGTTTGTGATTTCTTGATGTTGAATTAGACAATTACTACTGCAATTTAGGGATTTTTCGACATTTCTCTATGGTTGTGAAATGTGGTAGTGCTGAATTTTGCATTTTGATCGTCGTGTTTAATTGGTCCTTGATGGCGAAGGCTTGGGTAAGACGGTCTTACGGTATTGGGATTTGATATTGTAAGGTTTTGAGGTGAGCTTTCAAGATTATAAGTTGAAAGCTCACATTAAAAAATTGAAAGATCGATCCTGCTGTCAAAGGGTCATGTTACGCAGGTGATACTCATTTTTTGATTAAGTAAGAATAATTTGGGGGTTGGTGCTCTTCTTATTCTACTGGGTATTAATATTATGCCGTTGGTGGTTGATCGATACTTCACGAGGAATGAGTGGGGTTTGTGCTGTCCATGATATGAATTTAGGGATTTGTTTTTCCTGTATACCTCTGATAGTAGGATTTTTACATTTTATTCATTTCATTAGAAGTAGTAACGAATTTCATTAAGAATGGTTAAGTACGAAAGATCCTCAGTTGTTGTGAAAATTGGAGCTTAGTTGTTACTAATTCATGATCAAGTAAGTACAAGAATGATCCTCATTCAGCATGTTTGATGTTATCGTAGTAAGTACAAGAATGATCCTCATTCATTATGTTTTATGTTATCGTAGTTTACTTTTGTACGTAGTTTTTTTTTTAATTGCTGTACTTTGTGTTTCATTAGATAATTCAATATATAATACTCTTTAAGTTAGTGTGGATTTTAAACAAGCTTCATGTGGGATGGCAAAGGGAGAAAAGTGATGTATATTCTAAAATTACGGTTTTTGTGAACATGTTCTGATTGGGATATCTTGAACTTTCAGAAAGAGCGGAGGAGAGTATAAATTCAGCTGATGCGAGTCAGTTTTCCAACGAGTCCCATGAACTGTCTGTTGACGAAGAGCCAAAGCTTCCGCTTCTCAAGAAAATTGGTGATCTGAGCAACAAACTTCAGGTGAAAGTTAATGCTGGGTCCTGTATTTTCATTTGTGTTATATGGTTTAACTTGCCAGACATGGGTGTTTAACTAGAACTTTGTGTGTCAGACTTTGAGAAAAGAGCATAAAACTCTATCAAATGAGGTTAAGGATATGACACAGAACACGTTTCCTGGCTCTGAAGTCCTGGATACTCTTCAGCAGCTTAGTAAGTTACTTGAGCTTAAATTGCACTTCTGTTTTCCTCTGTCTGATATCATGCCATTCAGCTTATATATGGATTGTTAACTCCTGTTAGGTGAGAAGCATGAGGTTTTGAAGAAAAAGTATCTTGAAGAGTATGGTGAAAGGAAGAGGTTGTATAACGAAGTTGTTGAGCTTAAAGGCAATATAAGGGTCTTTTGCCGATGTAGGCCTTTGAACCAAAGCGAAATTGCCAGTGGGTCATCTTCTGTTGTTGAGATTCCACCATCCCAAGATCACGAATTGAATATTGTCTGTGCTGATTCTACGAAGAAACAGTTCAAGTTTGATCACATATTTGGAACGAATGCCAACCAAGGTAAACTGATCTCTTCAATTGTTTCCTCGTTCTAGTCAATATATCAATACCGATTATAGAAAGTATATCCATGCTGTTCGTCTGATATTGATATTGTTTTTCCAGAGGAGGTCTTTGCTCAAACATCTCCTATCGTCACCTCCGTGTTGGACGGCTACAATGTCTGCATATTTGCCTATGGGCAGACTGGTACTGGAAAGACCTTCACGATGGAAGGAACACCAGAGTTCAGAGGAGTTAACTATAGGACATTGGAGGAGTTGTTCTGTATTGCTGATCAAAGGAGCAGTACAATGAGATATGAGCTGTTTGTCAGCATGCTGGAGGTGTATAATGAAAAAATAAGGGACCTCTTGGTAGAGAATACTAATGAACCACCAAAGAAGTAAGTGCTTTTTTCATGTTCTATTTGCTTACAAGTTTAATGCACGCGGAGTTAACGAAATTGTGCTAAGAAGAAGACACAATTGTTAATACATGGTACAGGAAACCACTTTCACTTAGTTCTTGTTTCCAGAAGGCCTAGACATCTCTTAATTTAGTTCTCCCTTGCAGCAAGGCTGCTAATTTATCCGTGCTGGTGGCAGATATGCCACATTGTGGGAACTAGGAAGTGTGGGTTTAGATTTGCTTTATAGCATTCTCTCTATTAAAGACCTTCGCTCTCACCTTTTCCACTTAACATTGTTGTTTTCCTTCTTGGGCTTCGTCTCTACCACCATCCAAACTCTGGAAACAATTTTATGTCATATTGAAATTTAAGTTTTTAAGTTTTGTGCATTATTAGTGGCGACTAACTGACTGTTTGCGTCTTTTTTTTTTTTGTTTCTAAGCTATATTATTGTACTCTTTTCATAGAGGGGTAACTTTGCAAGGTTTGGAATTCTAAGTGCTATGCTTTTATGATAATTCAGATTGGAGATAAAGCAATCCCCAGAGGGCACACAAGAAGTCCCTGGACTAGTTGAAGCTCGTGTTAGTGGTACAGATGAAGTATGGGAGTTACTTAAGACTGGGAGCCGAGTTAGATCAGTTGGATCGACCAATGCAAATGAACTCAGTAGCCGTTCTCATTGGTAACTCTCTCTGACAGTACTAAATCCATTTTATGGTCAATAATGGGGTACATCAATCTGCTTTATCGACAGAATGACAGATATTCTTTCTTTCTTAATGTGTCATATTTTAGACTCCTGACATAGCTGTCAAGGAAATGGAGTAATATTAATGCCAGTTGGACCATATAGATGGAAACCTGCATATTTACCTCAAGTTTGAAATTTTTTAATTTGTTTGTAGCTTGTTGAGGGTGACGGTAAAGGGGGAGAATTTAGTAAATGGACAAAGGACGAAGAGCAACCTCTGGCTGGTGGACTTGGCAGGAAGTGAGCGTGTGGGAAGGATTGAAGTTGAAGGTGAAAGACTGAAAGAATCTCAGTTTATAAATAAATCACTCTCATCTCTTGGGGACGTCATTTCGGCCCTAGCATCAAAAACAGCCCATGTACCATACAGGTCTGTGACAAGTTTGAGTGTGGAGATCAGTTTTGACATCCAGATCATTGAGAAGTTCTTTCAACTTAATTTATTTTTTGCTAAATTGCAGGAACTCAAAGCTGACTCACATCCTCCAGAGTTCCTTAGGTAACATATATGAAATCCTACTAATACTTATTAGTCATTTAGCGGATAAGGAGTAGATTATAGTTGATAAGGAGTTTATCCACTTGATGCTTTCACCTTGTTTATCATTTCAACTCACTTGCAAAACAGGTGGCGATTGCAAAACCCTGATGTTTGTCCAAATCAGCCCAAATGCGGCTGACTTGGGAGAAACTTTGTGCTCCTTGAATTTTGCGAGCCGGGTCAAGGGAATAGAATATGGTCCAGCTCGCAAGCAGGCCGATGTTTCTGAGCTCCTCAAGTACAAGCATCTGGTATGTATCTCAAGAGCATTTTTTTATTAAATTTATCATGTGGTATTGCATGCAGGATACTAGTAGCTTGACTAAATTCTATCTTCCAGGCAGAAAAGCTAAAGCATGATGAAAAGGAAACAAAGAAGTTGCAGGACAATGTACAGTCCTTGCAGCTAAGGCTTGCTGCCAGAGAGCATATCTGTAGAAGTCTTCAGGAGAAGGTAATACCTTTTGCAGTAGATGTGCATGACACCTCCGTTGGCATGTTATCATCGAGTTTTTTTGCATGCATTAATGGTTCACATCACATATTGATCCAGTCAAGTTGGATTAAATTTGGCAAGTGTTGGAGCTAGATAAAGTATTTTGTTTAGCATATCGTGCAATTTTTAATTAAAATTTGAACATATTTATGTCTACAGGTGCGAGAGCTTGAGAGTCAACTGGCGGAGGAAAGGAAGACAAGATTGAAACAAGAAAGCAGAGCTGTTGCAGCTGCTTCAACTAGACCTCCCAAACAGACACAAAACGGCACAAGGTCCTCAACTGATAAGAAACCTCCATTGGGTCCTTCAAATACAAGGATGCCATTGCGAAGAATATCCAACTTCATGCCCCCACCATCACCTATCCAAGCCAGGAAAGCTTCCAACTTGCCCTCCCTTCTGCCAAGTGTTTCTGATGGTAAAGAAAACAATTCTTGTGGAACAAACACAAGAGCCATCAGGGGACCACGACGAGTCTCCATCGCTGTGAGACCGTCAACCCAAACAATGGTGCCAACTTTGCAGCCCAAGAGAAGGGTCTCCATTGCAACACTCCGTCCTGAACCAAGTTTACACATGGGCACACCTCAGAATACTCAGTCCAAACGTGACAGTGCATTAGCAAGGCCATCATTTTTGAGGGAAGTATCTAGAGTAAGGCGATTTTCAAAGGTGTTCTCTCCTCTACCAGAGTCGAGGGCTGTAGCTAGTTCATCAGTGGAAGCAACACCACGGACTAGTAGGAAGTTTATGGCAAGTCCTCCTTCTCAACAGGTGGGATCATGGAAGCCAAAGCACCCAACTGTTGTTGCCTTGCAGAAAAAGCCAGTAGTTTGGAGTCCTCTGAAGTTGCGAGGTCTGAAAAACTTCAGCAGGAGATCTCTAGCATTGCCTTGAATTGGTTTGTGAACCGAGTATAGCAACTTGTGAAAGTCTGAATATAGTGAAACAAGTAAATTAGGTTTATGATAGAGAGAACACTACAAGAGTTCGTTCTCTATCACCATGTCATTCTTTTTATTTTTAAAGGTTTTGTGATCTACATACATATGCTTCTTGGTAGCCTATCCAAAGCATTCTCAGCTGTAATCAGTTACTGAGATCGGTTAATATCAGTGTTGTTCAAAATTGTCCCAAGGGTTGCATTCCCATATCGTTATTATGAAATGAAAAGTAGCCAATTCTTGTAAAGATTAATGTCTAGAGACCTCAGGTAGTCTACCTTTGCAATTCTGTGCACAACACTTCTTTACTGCATTGCTGCAATTTTTACCTATCTATTTGCAAAATGACAGCCACATCTTTGCAATTCGAGGTTAAATAGTCTACCTTCTTCCTCATAAAAGTTCATATTTGGCTTCATCATCAAAAATTCTCAAGCACAAGAAAATTTCAGAATAACAATAACGAAAGCTGGTAAATTTTGGCTTCAGATATCAACAACAACAACAAAAAAAAAAAAAACAGAAATCAATATTAATCTGTGTCTTGGGGAGGAATTAAAAAAAGAGAAAACGAGGGAGAGAAAGGAAAAAGAGAAAATACAATAAAGCGGATGACCGTTAGATCCGTGACAATCGCGCCTCACAAATCCGAACTAACGGCGGTAATTGGGTCCACTCTTGCACAACCACTATAAATTTAAATATAGCCGTTTCACATGCATTTTTTCCTAGGATAAATTCGACCGTTGGAACATAAACATGTCCGTTACTTTTGCTCCCCTAAACCCCAGCTCATGCTTGTAGCTTAGATTTGACCTTAACACTTTAAAGTACTTTAGTTCAAGAGAGAGATAGAGACACATCTAGAGAGAGAGTTGAACTTGTAAGCTCACCTTTTTGTTCCCCAGCTTACCAAATAAAATGGTGGCAAGAACCCCACAAAAGCACAAGAAAGTTATGGTGGCTCCTCCTCTCAGCCCTACCCTTCTTAGAGAAACTGTCAAGAAGGTACATTTCACATATCATTAGCCTAGAGCTAGAACGTTACGTATCAAACCTCGCCTAGAGTGGGATCCATACTGGGTTGTTGTTGTTGCGTAACATTTTGTTAGTAATCTAGAGCTAGAATTGGTACATTAATACATTTAGACCTCCCCAAACCCAAAAATCGCGACATTCATATGTCGCGAATTTTTTTGTTGTTGCTGATGAATATTTGGTTACTTGGTAATAAAGATTGTGTTGTTTCTTTGTCTGATTTTCTGTTTTTTTAATTTGGGAAGGTGGATCAATGTATAGCAAGATTGGAAGAGCTGCAGTACACACTAACAGGAGGAAACAAAGTGGTATCTGGAGTAAAACTTAGCCCCAGGAGCACTAGAGCATACATAAAAACCAGTCTAAGATGCAAACAAGAATCTATGATGAGGTAAATTCTATTTACTGATCTTATAATGATGTACTCTCTTGCTAATATAGGCATATAAGAAATTAGCCTTTTACCCCACTTAGTTTATAGGTGGGTGCCTCTAAGAACAATTTGTTATGGTACATTTGGGTCCTCCATTGCTAATAATTTCACACGCTCCAAAGTAGCACATCACTTGCATAATTTCATTATTTTGGTGGAAAGTTGGTGAAATTTGAGTATATATTCTGATGAGAGTCACTCTAAATTTTGTAGAGTAAGAAATAGTGGCACAAAGAAATCTCCACCAGGAAAACTACCAGCCAGTGTCACAGGTATACATACAACAACTATTTATCTCCTGTGTTTATCTTCTTTGTTTCTGCTTGAGTTTGAGCTGATTGTTCTGGTGATCTTGATGAATTGGCGGGCAGGCGACTGGCGAAAAATGTCATTAACAACAATGCTAGTAGAAGAGACACTAGCAGAAATAGTACAAGCAAGCAAATTTACAAGGGAAATTATGGGCAGCTCCAACATTGATGATCCTAAAACTCCTCTGTCTAGGAAGCAGAAGCCTAAGCAAGAAAAGACCCCTATGGAAACTCGAAGAAAGCGAGAAAAGCAGCATAAATTCCGCATAATTCAGGCAGAATCAATCACTCCATCGATGAAACGAGCTCGATCTCGAATCAATTTCAAGGTTTCACCACCAAAAAGGTCAGAAATTGAGAGAGAGAATTGTGGTAGTAGCAAAAGATATGTGGCAAATAGAGTATCACCTAAGCATAAGCCTTGGGCTAAGAAGACAGTGCTTTTTCCAAACCCTTTGTTTCATGCATCACCAACTTCACAGAAGCAGAAATTTTGCAAGACTAAGTCTTTTGTAATTGCGAAAACGAGGGAGACTCCTCATAAGTTCTTGGTCAAGTCTCCTGTGAAGATCAAGAGTCCACAAAAGGGGTTTCTCTCTGTTTCCCCTGTTAAAAAGCCTACACTTATGAGTAGAAAATCGCCTCCCAAGCAGCTTTCTACAGCTTCGAAACTGCGAAGATCGCTTTCTCCTTCGAGGTTGGTAAATCGGTTTGTGTCTCCATTGAAGGGAAGAAGGATGCCAATGAATAGTAGTTGTGATGGGTTGATGAGTGGGTTGAAACAGAAGACTCCAGCTTTGATGATGATGCCAATGAGATTCTCAACTCAGAGAACGGCTGTTGGAAGTTGTAATTAGGCTGTAAGTTCCTTTGTCCAAACCAAAATACTGCGTTCTAATGATATTTTCTCAATGTCCAATATAATAGGTCCATTCTTATAGCTCCTACCTGGATGTATAGCATCACTTATATGATTTTCGAAAAGTTATTTATTTTTGCTCCGATAAAGTTTCGGTTTCCACAAACATTATGAATGGAAGATGAGGTTGGTGTATATCTTTGCAGATTATCAACTCAAGCATTGTAAGACAGTTTGTAGGTGTCAAAAGGTTGATTATTCATAGAGATATTCCACCCCCCCCCCCCCAAATGAGTCATATAAGCATGTACAACTGCACATGTCTTAAGAAATTCAATGGCCAAACCTGATGGAGGGAGATCGGGAGAATGCTATCACAATTGCAATTCTCTTTACTTCAACTGTTTTCCTGGTTCTCTACTCAAAATTCTATGTTAGCGACTGTTCAGACACACTAGTGCAATTTCATGATGTACAACTCTTGAGTCTAAACAGAACTGGGGGGGGGGGGGCTACAAATGGGAACCACCATTCCCTGGAGTGTTTATTGGATGCAAGATCCTTATCAAGCATAACTCACCAAAGTATACTGCCTTGGATCCTTGAGCTTTATTTTCCAATGCCCATTAGAGAGTTTTCCTTTTCGAGCCCACACTCTCCTTTGACGGAGCTTTGCATCCGATTGTTTTGTCAAGCCACAATATGGTTGCAGTTCCTTTGGCATTGAATCATACACCTCCCACCACTTTGCAAACGCATCATCACTTGCAAAGCTAAGATGATACTTGCTATCCCAGTTACAATCATAATCTCTATAACAAGACCACGGCTTCATTCCTAAGAAGTGGATCGTGTATTGGTCCTTGGGAACAAGCCGCTGTGCAGCACCTAATTCCTGGGAGAAATACTTTAGAAAGCTCAAGTTAATTGGTAGCCTGTGCCACCAAGTTAAGACTTCATTGAGATATCCCTGGTCTCCACCATTGTATGACTTCAGAGTGTAACGCTTGTTCATTAGAGTGTTAAAAAAACACTCAGAGGGCTCTAACAGCATGATTCCTGAGTTGAAGAGCCACCTGTTATTGTGTCCAGCGGAGAGTTGGGGATAACTGAAGAAGTGGTCAATATTACGGAGTAATATGAAGTCAGAATCAATGAATAGGACCTTGTCATACTCGGTTAATTGCCACACCCTGAGTTTGCTATAGTTCCACGCATTGTACGCAGTGATCTTGGAATAAGGACTTCTCATTCGTTCAATCCGCTTTATCTTCCAACCGGCAGCTTGGAGGCCAGCAATGGAATGATTGGACATGGTGTGGTCGGCAAGGAGGACTAGGTCTTTAGTTGTGTTTGTTCGGAGGATGCTACGGGCTAGAGCTATGGCTCCACAAACGTAATGTTCAGATGAGTGAAGGACACTGACATAGGCTTCTCTTGGTTTTTTGGTGATTGATGACTTTGCTAACTGGCCTTTGGGCACTTGTGTACTGCCTGTTTCAGGATGTTCCTTATAAAGCATTACACATATATTGAAGTTCAAAGAAAAATCAAGAGGTACTATGATTTTATACACGAAAAGCCATATGGCGAACACACTACTAGCTAGTAAAATTAGCCACGGTGACAAATTTTGTGAATGCTTTGTAAAACCATATATTCATATTGACTATGTCTAGCAAATAACATTGAAAAAATAGTCTATAGAGAATCTGAAGGTGTAACAGTAACAAAAGCTGGCCTCTTTTAAAAGAGAGCTCTATTTTCTACTAAGCTTATGTACCTCTTTTAAAAAATAGAACATGATCATATACATGTGATTAAATGAGAGTGAAAACATGTAAGTCGGTTTAATAATCATTGTTACTATTATAATTTATAAGTTAGTTTTATTGTCATTGTTATTATTACTATCTTTATTATATGTTGATACTGAGACTAGCTTTTTTTAAAGATTTATCCGAAAAGGACATTGACCATTAATGCAGAACGAGCAATCCACAACCAAAAAGAAAGTGCTGATAGGACGAAGCCTCACCTGAAGAATCAACATAAGGATGGGCAAGGTCACAAGTCCCTACAGGCATGCTGATTATTTCCTTCAACTTGGCTACATTAGGCTTATACACCCAATACTCCCCTCCATGCCATATCAAATCTTCACACCTGAATATCTCCACCATGGGCTCACATTTCGCAATGAACACCCCATATATATCATCCTTTTCTCTGCTAATCGCGTTCTCAACTATCAGGCGGGCAGTTGCTAGGCTTACCTGGAGCCTATGAACATCCCTAGTCCCCTCCATGCCGCGACTCTCATTACTACTAGTGTACTCTTCTTTCACTTTCCCACACGGCAATTGTGCCACTACTATGTCAAGCCCGCGGTACTTACCTGACTCCGGCATGGGGATCTCGGGGCACATTCCATGCTTTCTCTCATTTATCCACGTAGGGAACAATTTTCTCCAAGTGACATTAGGAGAGAAAGACTTGATATCTATAATTACAGACTCGGCAATCTTGCCTAGTGATAGGCTGGATTGATCTTTCTCTTTGAAGTTCACCAAGCCTACTCTCAGCTTTTCCTGATGAGCTAAGTGAGATCTATAGATCACCTCGAACCATTTAGGTGGTTTGACGTCGTTCAAACTACGAACAGATACTAGAGATTGTTGCTGAAGGTGGACGAACTTGACTTCTTGTGGATGGGCGCAGAAGATGGTGGTGAAATGGATCAATGGGAAGGAGATAAAGAGCGAGACAAGAGAGACTATTAGGAGTTTTCGCGTAGACAAAGAAATGTTAGTGTAATAAGCCACAAATTGGCTGAACTTGTTGAAGCGCATTTCCGGTGGATATATTGTACAAGTATAGTTCGTCAACTGAAATTTTGAATGTCCTAACTGTATAATTTGGTGAGGGAAGTAGATTGTCAGGTTGGGGTACATAAGTATGACATTATAGGAGTATAATTCTGGATATTAAAGTAGCTATAGTGTGCCTTTGCATGTCTGCACGTTCTACTTAACCTAAAGTCTTTGAGGATGAGGTTTTCATTCTTCTTTTTTTTTTCTGTTGACTAGAGTACATGTACTTCATGATTGAGCTTCATAGGGTATTACTGTATTCTGAAACTCCCTTAGAGTTGAGGTCGTCTTTGATTGAGGATTTGAGGGTATCCACTAAAGGCAACATTTCCTCATTTATACTTGATAAGATTGGGTATTAGGGGATACACGTAGACTTTACTCAGTCCATAAACATTGTTTTATCATAAGTCTCCTGTCTTAATCTATTGTGTATGCACATCAAATTTGGAGGAAATGGTGATATTCGCAATAGATTATCACTATGTATTAAATGTAAATTGTGATCTTAAAGTATTACTTGTGAAGATTCGTGTTAATGAAACCGATACATACTTATTCTCGCCCTTTGGCTTTCTCTTATAGAAAAGGATTGCTGAAGCAATGTTATGTAATCATGAATGTCAAGATTGTTTAATTGATTTGGAATGAGTTTGCTTGGTGCTTATGCTAGCAAATCATGATCGATTTCTTCGAATCTGAAGATTATGCATTGTATCCGTTAATATGATCATGCACCCGAGAGTTCCATATATTATCTTGGAGTTTGACGGATTGAACAAAGGATTGCATTTCAGTAGTTTTTTGAATGAAATTTAATTGGCTTTGAAATAATGCGTAGTTATGGAAAATTTGTCGGCCCATCCAGCGCTACAGGTTTTTATCTGATCAATATTAGGTTCATGATAAAAACCACATTTCATAGATGTATATATTGTACCAAAAAAATTAGATGTATATATTGTCATGCTAGCTAGTTTAGCCCTATGTATTTTGTCTCAGCTTTGTTTTTTAGCTCTGGTCTGGATGTACATTGCCTCACTTACATGAATCTTGAAAAGTAGTCAAAATTACTCAAGACCTCAATCTTGACTAGTAGTGATAGCAATTGCTAAATAGAACTTTATTTTGAGAAAAATCTTTCATCAACTTATAAACCTCTATTGGATGCAAGATCTTTATCAACAGAACTAACTAAATTATACTGCCTTGGATCCTTAAGCTCAAGTTTCCAGTGCCCATAATTGGAAAGATTTGTCTTCTGAGCCCATACCCTCCTTTCCCTGTGCTTTTCATCCAATTGTTTTGTCATCCCACAATGCGGTTGCAAGTCCTGCGGCATTGCATCATACACCTCCCACCACTTTGCATGCACAATATCACTTGCAAAGCTAAGATAAAACTTACTATCCCAGTTACAATCATAATCTCTATAGCATGTCCATGGCTTCAACCCCAAGAAGTGGATCGTGTATTGGTCCGTAGGAACAAGCCGCTCTGCAGGACCTAATTCCTCGGAGAAAAACTTTAGAAAGTTCAACTTCTCTGTTAACATGTGCCACCAAGTTAAGACTTCATTGAGATACCCCTGGTCTCCACCATTGTATGACTTCAGAACGTAGCGCTTGCTCATTAGAATGTTAAAGAAGCACTCAGAGGGCTCTAACAGCATGATTCCTGAGTTGAAGAGCCATTTCTCGTTGATTGCAGCGGAGAGTTGAGGGTAATTGAAGAAGTGGTCAATGTTTCGGAGCACTATGAAGTCAGAATCAATGAATATGACCTTGTCATACTCAGTTAGTTGCCATACTCTGAGCTTGCTATAGTTCCAAGCATTGTAGTCGGTAATATCGGCATAAGGACTTCTGATTCGCTCAATTCGCTTTATCTTCCATCCGGCAGCTTGGAGACCAGTAATGGAATGATTGGAGATGGCATTGTCAGCAAGGAGGACTAGTTCCTTGGTGGTGTTAGTTCGGAGGATGCTCTGGGCTAGAGCTATGGCTCCACAGACATAATCTTCAGATGAGTGAAGGACCGTGACATAGGCTTCTCTTGTCTTCTTGGTGACTGAAGTCCTTGTTATTTGAACCTCAGTCGAGGAATATGAATCAGGCTGCAACAGTCTAGTGCCTGTGTCACGTCAATAAAAAGTCAGTAATGTGATGAACTTTGAAGAGAAATGGTGAGTTTGCTGCTACTAGCTAGTAAGATATGCCAGGATGAGATTTTTTATGAATGCTTTTGTATGGCATTGTGTATGTCCAGCAATAGCAAGTATAGACATCATAACAGTTTATTTTGATAGATAGAGTTGTCCAGGAACAAGGAACATTGAGGTACCTGAAGAACACTGATCAAATTAATATCAAACTAAAGAGCCTTTTGTCAAAACTGAAACTCTTAGAAGCAAGCGTGATACTTCTAAGCAGAGCTGGCACCAGACATTGCAATGACACTGATATTCTTCCCTATATCTCCAAATTTTTATCTTTTAATTAAAGTTGGCTAATCCAAGTCATTTTGCACTGTGAATTGACATCAATCAGATCAGTATCAGATACTGGTATCTTCAATGTTCAACTAGTTTGATGCTAGCTCTGCACTCTGCAGTATGATATCTAGTACCCCTACAATCTCATTTGTCCGAAGAGATTTCATCGCAATGAAAGTACTACACATTAAACCTTTTGAAACACGAGGTACCTTCAGAACAAAAAAAAGTAGTGGATTAAGGCCTCACCTGGAGCTCCAGCATACGGGCGGGCAAGGCTACATGTCCCAACAGGCATGCTAATTACCTCCCTCAGCCTATCCACATTAGGCTTATACACCCAATACTCCCCTCCATGCCATATTAAATCTTCACACCTGAATAACTCCACCATAGGCTCACATTTTGTAACGAACACCCCATAAACATCCTTATTTTTTCTAATTGCGTTTTCCACTATCAGCCGAGCAGTTGCAAGGCTTACCTGTAGCCTATGGACATCCCTTATACCCTCTATGCCGCGACTCCCATTACTAGCTTGTTTGTTCTCCTCTCCGCATGGCAAATTTGCCACCACTACGTCAAGCCCAAGGTACTGCCCAGGCTCCGGCATGGGGATCTCCGGGCACATTCCGAGCATTGTCTCATTTATTCTCCCAGGGAACAAATCCACCCAAGTTACATTGGGTGAAACAGACTCAAAGTTTATGATCACAGACTTAACAATCCCGCCTACTAGGCCGGATTGCTCTTTGTCTTTGAAGTTGATCAAACCCACATTAAGAGTTTTATGGTGGTCTAATTGAGTGCCACGAATGATCTCGAGCCATTCAGTAGGTTTGACATTTTTCGAGATAGAGAAAGGGAAGGAAACTAAGGATTGTCTTTGAAGGTTGATGAATTCTATGAGTTGAGGATGGGGGAAGATGATGGTGAAATGGACGAGTGGGAAGGATATAAAAAGCGAGACCAGAAAGACTATAACAAATTTTCGCTTAGACGAAGAAATGTTGGTGTAATAAGCTACTAGTAAGCTGAACTTGTTCATGTCCGGGGGATATGTTGACATGTAAAGTGCGTCGCCTGGACTTCTAGATTTCTTAGCTAACTCTAAATATACATGTATGATTTAGCAAAGTAAAGGAAATTTGATTTGGTGAAGGGTATAAGGTTGTTAACTTGTCACAACTTAGGATTTGTATATCAATGATGTATATAGAGTGTGCTGGTGTATGGCTGCACGTTGTGTAGTTGACGTCTTTGAGTTTCTGTATGTCTTTTTCGTACTTTATGAACTCCATGATATACTATTAGTATTTTCTTCGAGGTACGGTTGTCTTTCATTAAGGGTGTCCACTAAATTAAGCAACAAATTCCAATTCATAATAATTAGTAGAAAAATATGAAAGGGAAAAAGGGGTAAACATAGACTTAATTATCTCAACTAAAAGAATCCAATTTTTGCTTTCCATGTTTGAGCGAGAAATTATGCATTAATAAGAAATTTGGACCTTTGTCAAAAGGAAAAAAAAACTTGAAGGCTGAATTATTTCTACGAACTTGACTTGGGTGGCTTAGTTGGTGAAAGTTTTCCACTCTATTATCTTGGTTTGACTTCGAGCCTCAGTAGCAACAAAAAGTTACAATTATGTCTTATTGGCTTTTTGGACCCTTATTAGGCTTAAATTTGAGCTAAAGATAGCTTATAGACTTCTTTGGGCTAAGAGCGAGAGAACACTTATTAGGTACCCCCCCTCCTTACCAACTAGATCGAGCCGATCGGATAGCGGCTGCGGATTCCCACAATATTTTTTATTTTATTAAAAGAACTCTACGAAATGTCTTCTCTTTGTTTGCCGTAATCAGGAGCTGCCTTTAAATAGATCATTGGTGAAGGTTGTTTTCTAATTGCTTTTATTATCGTCTTGTGATTTTGTCATTATATTTGAATTCCACTTTGATTTATAGAAAGTGCCTAGCATATGTCAATGTCATTCTTTCGTATTGATAGATTTATAGTGTGTTAATCGCTCGATTCGAACATGTGAGTAATTGACAAATCCGATGATTTGGGCTACACCTAGGCTACTTTTTGCCAGTTTTCTTGTTTCATTAACCATTACATGTGTCTAGGATGCCTCCAGCCAATTTTCGTCCGATTTCATTTCTGGGCCAAAACGAGGTTTTTTCGTGGATAATAGTCCACAAAAACCCGGCTTTTTGGGTCGATTTTTTATTTTCCAGAAAACTCTCCGAAAGTGACCTAGCATGCTCCTAGGTGTATTGGAGCATAATTGGAGCATATGGCAATGTCATTCCTAGGTCTTGATAGATTTACAGTGTGTTTATCGCTCGATTCGAGGATGTGGATAAT
>CAAKMY010033630.1:653-20134 GCA_901111285.1 Corrigiola litoralis | reverse complement strand
ACTGCTGTCAAAACAGAACTGTAAAAGTAGAAATACTAGGAAAGTAAAATGCAGGTAAAAGCTGATATTTCTGGCTATCTTCACTTGTACATAGGCTCCTAGCTCTCCAAGTATCTCTTGTGATTCAAAAGAGTGGTCCTGACTTCATTAATGAAAGAATCAACTGCCAAAATTAACTTTGCATGTAGTTACTGTCCTGAGAGTGACCTGTGGTCCAGAAAGGTGTGGCTGCTTGTTTGCTCTAGCATTTGTGGTTGCTCGAGTATTATACTGACCATGTCACATCCTTGAATACCTCCTTAACTTGTACACAATTAGAACGAGCCATAAGGGTGACTATCACACAGTGAATAAGTTGCTGCAACATCACAAAACTATGAACTGTCACTATCACTCAGGTAGGTTGGACTGTGATTTTGTGAGAGCTTTTGCACTGAGTTAGAGAGCAAATCAGCATTATTTTCCTAGGATGAAAATGAAGCTAAGCTAGGATTAAGGTCATAGAGACCTTAACCTTGCCTGATAGACCATATCCCCTTACACTCTCCTCCTCTGCAAAGTGGCTGAATTGCAGGAATTTGCTCTGCTTGTGTTGTTCTGCTGCCTTGTGTTTTGTGGCTGTACTGATTGGCATGGTGAGTGTTGTCATTGAAGTAGCTCCTGCTGCATCTGCTTTTTTACACAAGCCAATGCACAATTTATAAGCTAAGTATCTTCACAAAAACTTGGTTAAGACCGTTTTTTTGTAAATTACAAAAAGACAAGTCTACTCGGGTCCAACAAATACAATAGACCGCGCCAGTCAGATAGTAAGCCCAATTGATATGCTAATTTTACGTACTTCCTAACTACTATCTTTTCCTTTGACTTCACACACGCGCTCTCTCTCTATCATACTTGGTACGTCATTTTATCTCACTTTTCTCTCTCTCTTTCACCATACCCTTCGGTTTCTCCCTGCTACTGCCTTCATGCCAATTTCCTCCTTTCATTTCTTCTTTTTCACTCCCAAAGTTACAATATCTTCATATTGATTAATACTTTGCACTTCATAAAAAGTCTTTTCTTTTGTCCAAGACAAAGCGAGACACCAATCCTACCAAAAAAAAAAAAAAAAAAAAAACAAAGTGAGACATCAACCAGCAAAAACATCAAGATCTAAGACAACGGGTTATACTCCTTCTATCATTCCATCCTTTTGTGTTCCCACTTTCATGTCTACTAGTTTTTATTCACAGGCTTAATCTAGCAACTAGGAAGCTTCTTGCTATTTTTTTGTGATTTTAAATCGTCTATGTTTTTTTCTTTTTTTTTTTGGGGAATGATCTAGTGCTACTGTAAAGTTGTCAAACTAATGCAGATAATATTTGCGTTAAGTAACATATACTAATGAACGAAATTTGAACTAAATAAGATTTATTTTTGACCAAAATTGTGATATTTTTTTATAAAATGATGACCTTATAATTGAGTAAAGTGCGAAATTTTAAGTTATAATAATGGTCCAATAAATGGAAGGGGATTGAACATAATAGTGATTTTTTAACTAAAAAGTGTGAATTTTTAAGTTATCATGGTAATATGACAAACGAAAGGTATATTGAGCGTATTGTGAGATAATACTGGGTTTTCTACATAAGAATATGAGTTTTTTTTACTAGAAAGTGTAGGATTTTAAGTTCTAAAGCTAATTTGGTAATTGAAAGGGGTATTGGACATATATGACATATTATGAGTTTTCCATTTAGATTGTCGGTTTTTAATTAAAGAATGTGAAATTTTAAGTTATAAAGGTAGTCCAACAAATTATTGGGGTATTGAACGTATTTTGACATAACCGATAATTTTCATCTTAGAAATATGAGTGTCTAATTTAAAAGTGTGAATTTTCAAACTATACAACCATCGGACAAATTAAAGGGGTATCGAGCGCATCCTGACAAAACAATAAGTTTTCTACTTAAATTTGTGAGTTTTTAACTAAAAAGTTGGAATTTTTTAGTTGTAATGGTAATTCGATAAATGAAACAGGTATTGAACATTTTCTAGACATAATAGATAGTTTTTAACTTAAAAATATGAGTTTTAAAGTTGTAAATATGATTTTTAAAGTTGTAGGTTTTTGTAGATATCAGATACAATGGGTGTTTATATAGAGGCATGACATTCTAGTTCTATCAATCAATAACTTGAAACGTGGTTGAAGAAAAGTGAAATTAATAAAAATTAATTCAAGAGAAAAATCGTGTCAGAACTTAGAAAAAAGGTACAAGTTACATTGATTATATGAATGTGAAATCTTAAAGGACAAGAGACTGAATTGTACAAAGGAGGGAAACGAAAGATCAAAAAACAAAGGAAAATCGTCACATAAGGTATCGATGTGGGCCTAAGAAAACATAAGGCAAATTGTTATTGTGTTTTATGTTGCTGGCCTGGTATAATCGGGCCAGTGGAAGAGAACGAGAGTAGTTATCTGTTGCTGGGTATAATATGACAAGGGGTGGGCTTTATTTGTCTGGGTGCGTGTCCATTTGGATTAGGGACTGTTTCTTAATGGGTTGATCTTTTTATAAGTTATAAAAAGACGGTTATATAGGAGTGTTACTGTTTTTCCAATGGCTATATGCCTATATGGGTGTCAGCCCCAAGCTGAAATGTTGGTGGTTGTTTTTTATCTGTCTATTTGTGTGCTCTTTTCAGACTAAAAATAAATTTTAGTATTTGTAAATGCTGGTCTCTGGAAACTGATTTTTACACTCCCTATTTTTATTTTTACACTCCCACTCATCCTTTTCATGTGAGAGCACAGATTTCTGTGCAGGAATCTACTCCTCTCACATGAGGAGAGTAAAAATCAAATGGGGGAGTGTAAAAATCATTGCCCCTGGTCTCCATTACATACATTGTGCATGTTTTATGGGATTCCCTTTCATGGTCTCTTATGTGATACTTTCTGTCTACACCGGTATCCTAGCTTGACATTGTTTGTTTTGCTTTGATTAGTGTTTAACTTGTCTATTGTCAATATATCAGAAAAAATAAATAAAATTGTCAATTGTCAATATTTCAAAAAAAAGAAGAAAATTGTCAATTGTCAATGTCACCTGACTTGTACGCTAGTTCTTTTTTCCTGTTTACATTGTTTGGATAGAAAAAATGTATTTCATAAATGAGAAAAGAGAAGCATAGAGGTCCTCTAAGCTTCAACCTGGGTAGCACTTGTTGATGAGTAATGTTGGAACTGGCCTGCTCACTGAGTAAACAGAGAACCATTTACAAACAAGTGAAGTTTGAATGGTGTGCATTGTTTTTTTAACATTGGAAAAAGGGTGGCCTAAAAGGGAAGTAACAAATCACGGCTCATTTTTGGTATTCATGGCTGGCAATTGTGGAATTATTTTTCGAAACAAGCAGCTGCTTCAGAAATTGTGCAATAGTACTTGAGGCATTGGAAAAATGGAGTTTGAGCAGCACAAATCTAGTACAATGAAATTACATATCTAAAAATTAAAAATTTATATATTTATTTATTTTATACAATGAGTTATTAATGATCAAACAATCACCTCGATGCGTGTGAAAAAGCAAATGAGGCTATTCTATTGGGACGGAGGGAGTAGTTATTTATAAAAAGTGATACTTATTTGTTAGTTATCCGATATCATTCGAACCAAATCCAACTCGACTCAATGCTTATTATTGCCCGATACAAATCGAAACTGAGATGACCTGATCCTTAACCGAACCGAACTGTCTTATTATTTCTTAGGAATGGCCACTTAAAAAATAAAATTATTAATTTCTTTTACATATTTTTTTTCAATTTTTTAACTCAAAAGATCACTTAAAAGTTGGGGAACCAAGGTCCCCTTAGGTCCCCATGATCCTCTGCTACTACCGGCGGAGACGTTAACATGGTGTGCATCAGTGCATCTTATGACAATTTGTCGATGTGGTAGTACTGTAGTAGGTGACTTGAGTCTTTAATGGAGTATAATCAGGTGGTTTAAGATTTAAGGATGAAACATGTATAATGTATTAGCAATGTTAATTAAGCATCAAGTTAGAGCAAAAGTGTTAAAGAAGTCAAAGCCTCTCAGACAGGGTTGAATGTTAGTTGGGAACGTTGAGGGAGCATACTTTTGCAACCAAATCCAGCGGGAATGCTGCACCCACCAATTGTATCTCCATCTACGTCTACTTTTTTCACTCATCAGTCCACTTTCCCATTGTTCTTCTCCTTTTCATCCCAGATTCATCTTTATATGTTCCCAAACTTATAGCATTATTGATTATACATTTATACATGATGATCGTTATCTATACCAGATATTTCTTGACATTTCCCTTCTTTTGCATTTTTATCTTTCCACTTTCGAAGGCTTAAACATGACAAAAAATTTGTAAGTTCTGAGTTCTGTTGGTGTTTATGTTCCACTGCTCTGTTTAGCATGTTGAACTCACGTTTCACTTTGCTTTGTTGTGTACAGGAGTTTATGTTTTGCATGAATGATTGTTGTTTGAGTTTCTTACTTCATTATTTAGCATGCCGGTGGTTTGTATGTAGCTCTTATCCTTGTCTAAATTTTTGTGGGGGTTTTCAGGGATTTATGTAATATGTGTGCTTAAGGCGCATCAAAAAGAGTAGAAAACTAAGAGTTGTCACGTTGAAAATGAAAGGGTAAGTATCAAATAGCTGTTAATCTAGTGGGTTTTTTCTTCTTTGCTGTCTGTTAACCATTATGTATCCATAAAAGCTCATACTCAACAGCAGCTTGCTGCCCTGCCTTTCGGACCTTTCATGGAGGAATACAAAGGGGGTGAAGGTAATAAGATGAGGATTGAGAGCACTGCTAAAGCATTTATCGATAAAAAAAATCAGCAAGGAACGAAAATTTATTGAGTAGCTCTAGGATGCAATGTGCTTATGTGCATACCATATAAGACCTTTGTGCTGGCGAACTATAATATAATGAGGGGGACTATTTTTTTTCCATCATTGAAGTAACTTAGATAAAGGGATGGGTTACTTTGTTTCAATTTGTTAGGCTTACATTACTCAGTTAATTGGGTGAATTCAGTCAATTCAAGGAGTGACTAAAGACTGTCATGAAAAACTCATATCTTAACACCTAGCGTTAGATTTTCGGTGGAACATAAAATGAGCATGGTGTGTAGCATCAGTAGAGAAGGTGTTAGTTGGGGAGCCAATGAGTAGCGCTATTCATAAAATTTGGTAGAAAAGGTAGAAAAATGGTAGAAAAGAGAGAATTTTAGCAAAAATGATATAATTCCAATCACCATTTTTGAATTTTAGATCCTCCCCTTGGTTCCATTATTTTTTGCTAGTTCAAAGGCGATTACATTACTGTATGCATTTTACCTATTTGGTTATCTGTTCATTGTGGCCATCCATGCTCATTCGTAAATTCTTCCAGGGCTATGGGATAATTTTGGAGTTCTAGTTGCTCCACTGAGATCATTAACGATAAACAGAATGTACTTCCTCAAGCAAATGATGGGTTCACCACACTTCACCAATCTAATGATACTATATCTTCATCCGGAGGCAGAAAACATGATGAGTGAAAATGATAGTTCTGACTTATGTTGATATTCAAGCTTAGCGATCTTCAACTACTGTGCTGATTGTTGGAAATAGAGATGAAGGATGTAGATAGAGTTGTCATAGCAAAGCCAGTAGCTTCAAGACCTACTTGTTCTGGCTTTAGATCCTTCTCAGAGCTCCTTGCTGGTGCCATCAATGCCTCACCAGCACCAGCTAATGCGTGTTCGGACATGGAAGTCTCGGCTATCAGGCCCAAAACAGTGAGGGCTAAACCTGCAGTAAACAGTAATTCACAGAGCACCATTTCTCAGGTCAAGTCTCACTCTCAGCCCGAGGTGTAAACTTTTTATTGTACAAGATTATTAATTTCAATTTGTGCTGCTCAATCAGGCTGGGGTTTCCGAAGCAGTTGCTTGTTCTTCATCTGAAAATAATGTGAATATCCAAAACCAAGCCACCATGGTCTTCAAACCGATGGCAAAAGTCGTCTCCAAAGCAACTTATTCTCTTTTGGCTAGTATGGTTAGTATTGAATATAATCCTTGAACATCTTATTTTTCTGTTGTGATTATTTTCAGACCACCAATTCATACCAATGATTGCACATTGACACTTCAAGGTGTTTGTAAATAATCTGTGGAGGGAAGGGGAACGATGAGAGGAAGGAAGGAAAGGGGGGGGGGGGGGGGGAGGATAGGAAGGAAAAGGTTTCCAGGGATAGACATGTGCGCTTTTCGATGAGGTTTAAGAACAGTTGAGGGAAGAATTTTCGAAATCAAGTGATTGCAAAAGGTTAAAATATGCTGTTTCTGCGGCATTTTAGATTTTCTAGGCTCCCTTCCCTTTAGTTGTCGTTAAGTCACACTGTTTTGCTGAGTACTGAGTCCACCATTGCCAGCCATGAATGTCAAAAATAAGCTTTAATTTGTTATTTTCCTTTAAACACTCCATTTTTTTGAAGTTCTCTTTGTTAAAGAAAAAAACAAACAAGTTTGCAGGTAGTGATCTAGTAATTCATTTGATCTGACTCTGAAGTTTTTCAGAATTGATACTTTCTGATAGTACTTTCGAGCACCATTCAGGCTTCCCTTGTTTGTAAATGGTTCTCTGTTTACTCACTGAGCAGGGCAGTTCCATCATTACTCATGAGCAAGTGCTACCACAGGTTGATGTGTGCTCTCAACTTGCCCATCAGGACAAGTTCCATTTGATTTCAAGTCAGTATTCAGGTAATCTGCCACAGGTTGGACCGCCTCAACCAGTCGAACCCCCTAAGATGGCACATCAGATGCTAGACGAAGAGCATAAAATGGCGGCATCTTCTTCAGCTAACACTGACCGGGCCTCCGGTGATGGGTATAACTGGAGAAAATATGGGCAGAAACAAGTTAAGGGTAGTGAGTACCCGAGAAGTTACTATAAGTGTACACATCCAAATTGTCCTGTGAAAAAGAAGGTAGAGAGATCTTTTGATGGTCATATTGTAGAAATTGTCTACAAGGGTGAGCATAGTCATCCAAAGCCACACCCTCTCAAGCGCAGCACATCTGCTCTGCAAGGCCAAGGATTGCTAAATGATGCGACTGGCCAAGACTATAATAGCAATGACCCCAAGTTGGGGAAAAATATATGCGAAAGAGACGAAGGCCCTGATGGAAAGACGGAGAGCCAAAATGATGTGAGATTTTCCAAGCAGTCAACCTTTGCCGGAACTTCCCTGTTATCTCACGATCCTGAAGATACTGGAAAAAATAAGACAGCTAGTGGAGCTACGGAGGATTCAGCTGGGCCTAGTGGGGAGTATGAAGAAGGGACCCATGGATTAGAGGTTGACGATGATGAGCTAAAAATCAAGAAAAGGTAAGATATAAGTTCAATTAGCACTAGCAGGAAATGCGAGTATCTTAACTATCTCATCAATTGTATGCAATTGTCGGTTTTTTGTATCAGAAAACATGACAGACAAAACGCTGAAGCAGAAACATCAGAAAAAGTGTTACAAGAACCCCGTATCTGGGTGCAAAATAACACTGACCCTGAGATCATGGGGGACGGGTATCGCTGGAGAAAATATGGGCAGAAGGTAGTGAAGGGAAATCCACACCCCAGGTTAGTACTTCCGAGTATAACAAGGTTATCATGCACTTCAGAATATTACTTGTGTGGTCTGGTCGTCTGGACTGTAGCAAGGGTTTAGCTCAAGATTATTCCTTTACTATCTACTCCGTTAGTACTAGTGTACATTTAAAGTGGTTTACACAATTAAACTTCAAAGGGTTGAATTTTCTTTTCATGCAGAAGCTACTACCAATGCACGAGCCTCAAATGCAATGTTCGCAAGCATGTAGAACGAGCACTGGATGATCCTACCGCTTTCATTACAACATATGAGGGAAGGCATAATCATGAAAGGCCAATCAAAAGCACTCTTAGTTCAGTAGCCTCGGAGCCAGACTCTTAATTCCCTACTACGATAGAGAAACAGTGAATAAGTGTTATGTGGCACGAAGATGACTTAAGCTTCTGGGCTGATCGCCTTCTCTACAGCACTGCGCAGTGTTGTTTCTGGATAGGGGCCGAATTGGCGAGCTGCATGCAGGGAACTTGATTTTAACTTTAATGCTTGTGCATATCAGCATATATATGTATATCAAGTATGAACTGATACTTCAAAACAGCAACTTAAGTTATCATGTCCTAAGATTGACACATGATATTGACACCAACCAGAGTGCTAGAATCTCTACTTATGAATTTGAATGAAAATGGTTATACTACACATGAAGGAGTTGATGATGCATGGATTTCCTGTACTCACTACTCTTAAGTCGTAATACTACACCATTTCAACCAACACAACCAATTAAAATGCAGTAGCAACAAGCAAAAACCAAGTACTAACCGAACTACACGAGTATGCATATATGTGTCGATAACAAGCGAACAATAAACGGACAAATTAGAATAAAGCACTTTAAATGTCTCTTGGGACATTGTAATAACCCCTCTAATGTCTCTTGGGACATATTATCCTTTTTTTTAACTTTAGATAAGGTGAAACCATGTCTGCTTACCAAAAGGATACAAATATTAATATAATGGACTTGCAGAAAGTTTGAATTAATTTAACTTAGAGAGTTTGACTACTTTTAGAGCTAATTGAAAAATTATAATTAAGTTTTTTTTTCTTTATTTTAAATCCAATTTTTAGTTAAGTTAGCGGGTCTTTCCTAAAAATTTGTGATTTGCAAATGGGTAAAAGTTTGTGTCATTTTCATCATTTGGGCCTACAAAATATTAAAAACTACATTAATTAAGGAGTAATAATTGGATAAATGGTGCCTAAAAAAAACAATTGGATAAATGGTATCTTGATACATTAAAGTAAACTTTTAAAACTTGTGACTCCAATTTTTACTTAGCTATTTTCTTTTGCTATTGGTAATATTGTGTTCATTGGCGACACTCCAAACACGAGTGTCACTTTTCTTACATAAGAATCCTACAAAAAAACGCTAAAACAAAAAAATGTCATGACACGCACAAGTTTAGGGTCGTATATAGTAAATTCTTATATAGTCCCAAATTTACCTTCCTTTTAGGTAGTTCATGTGGTAATTTCATGAGAAAAGGACAATCTATCTCAAAAAAAAAAAAAAAAAATTGAAAATAGGGACAAATGTGTAATTCCACGTGGCCCTTCCCTCCACATTCCCAACAATCTTTCATATTGTGATTGAAAATATTCAATTTTACGTACTCCTGAGACTAGGGGTGTGCAAAACCGGTTAACCGTACCGAATTTGAAATTCGATTTGGTTAACCGGTTTTTCGGTTCGGCGTTTTCTTGAACCGTAGCCGTAACCGAAAAAACCGGTGAACCGGAAAACCGTTTTCCGGTTCGGTTATGCCGGTTAACCGTAACCGGTTTTATATTATTTATTTTTAAAAAAGTTCTAAAAATCTCATGTTAATTGGGATAACTATTATAAAGTTTAGTAACCGCAATGTTTAGTTGATAAAATATGGCTCAAAAGGCTAATCAAATTTAATTTTACAAGATTACAAACTCCAAATTACTATCAATCTATTTTGGTTAACTGCTTTAGTTTCGGTCAACCGGTTTGATTTCGATTAACCGAAATTTTTTAAAGGGAAAGAACAAAAGAAACAATGTTTTTCTTAAAACCGGTTCGGTTTCGGTTAACCGGTTTCTTGAAAAGTCCGAACCGTAACCGAACCGCTTTTTTATAATTAAACCGGTTCGGTTAACCGGACCGGATTTTTGGTTCCAATTCCCTTAAAAAACCGGATTTTCGGTTCGGTTAACCGGTTTTCCGGTTCGGTTGTTCGGTTTCGGTTTTTTCTGCACACCCCTACCTGAGACCACCTTTAGACTCCTTGATCACATAATACGCTTCTTAAAATTGAGCGTCATGGAAAACAGAAGGACACATGTCCTTTTTTCATTAGTCCCTAAAAAACATGTGAAGAAAAATAAAATGAAAATAGAAAGTATAATACAAAAAACCAATTAGAAACATGCACATATCTCAAGAGATAACTTCCAATGAAATATATATTTTTTGCATGCCACTTGGTTCAATGTGATCGATTCTTATAGCATGATATATTGTAATTTTTACAATGACCACAATCCTAATTTTTTTGGTAATCTACACATAGAGACCAAACTTGATAGTGTATAACTAGTACTCAATCTATATGATAAAATAATGAGTTGTGAGATTAAAAGATAGGTGTGTATTTGTAGAAACAAGAAGGGCAATTTTCATGAGAGTGTCATTAATAAACTAGAAAAAAAAATATTTAAGTGTCAAGCATAAACAATTGAATTTGTAATAAGTGAAATCTAGATAAAAAAAACACAAATTCTTAAAAAGACCAAATAGACCAACTATTTACAAGCTAATTTTATTTAATTAAAAAAGACTCTCAAAACTTTTTGAAAAAATAAAGTTCACCAATTTTAAAGGACACCATAATTTTTAAATTTTTTTTTTATTATTATTTTTTAAAACGTGGGAACCCATAATTTAGTCTAATGATATAAAGACAAATAAATTTGAAGGTTGGCCAAGTCACACTGTAACACTCTCACTCACAAGTCACAATGTGACTTTGTGCTGAAAAAACAGCATGCAAATGTAACATCCTAAACACCCATAATTAGCTTTGATTTCAACATTCTAACACTCCAACAAAAGCTTCTCTTAAATCATTGTAAGTCAAAGTTTTTACCTTTACAATTCTTGGGCTTGAATTTCCTGTAACATTGATATAACATAATATGTATGTGATTTGATACCCATGACCCCATGTATGTTACACTTTTGTAATCCCATAAAAAATGTGGGGACTTTTGTGTTTATCCTGATTTAGCCACACTTTGTTGGTCAACCTTAATTTGGTGCTGTGTTTGATGTGAAAGTTTTGGATTTTTTTGTTTTGGGGTGTGAGAATTGTTGAAGAAATCTCATTTTTATGGGCTGAATTTATTTGATCTTAAAGTTGGCATTTTTCTGTTTATGATACAAATTCTGGTTTATGAATGTGGTAGTTTACTACTAGTGTTTAAGCTGTGGCATGAATTATGGTTGTGTTTGGTAGCATGTAATGTTGTGATATAATGGGATTTTTTTAGTTCAAATTAGACAGAGAATGAGAAGGAGAAATGATACCAACATGACGGAGATGAGTATGATTACATCCACTCATGTAATGGTGATTACATAGGTTTTGCTAAAATATAGCTATTACATGAGTTTGTAATATGAGAGCTCTTATCTTGTTACGGGGATTACAACCTCTCTCCTAATTTTCCCACCAATTTTAAGCTAAAATGGGTGATTGCGATGATGCCTACATTACACCCAACCAAACGAGACTTATATAACTGTTTTTAGTCACTCTGGTGGTAGAATAGTCGATGAATGAGGACCTAGTCAATCAATTTTGGTAGATTCGAAAGTCTTGTATGCCACATAAAATTGGACAGTCTTAAAGTGGTTCCTTTTTTAGCACAAAGTGGTCACTTCTATTACAATGTTAATGAAAGTGACCATTTTAACTCAATTTGTGACTGGGCCTAAAGACCATCTCTTTTGATAATTTGTGATGATTTATATGTTTGTTGGGAAATTTGGATGGTTTGCTTGATTGTCTGCTGGCAATTAGGTGCCTATAATCATTTATTCTTAGGTTGTTGTTGCCTGAAATTAATAATAATGAAAGACATTACCGTGGGCTAAACTCTAAAGTAGTGTTACAACAATTGTTTTGGGCTAATCAATTGTAAATTGGAGGCATGGGTGTTAGTTTGGTCTCTGGTAGGTGTTGTTTATGCTATGTCGGCGATAGGTTGACAACCATTGGTTTGTGGCTCGGATAGGATTTGATCAACCAAAGCTCTTTTTATTAAACATGTTAGTAGCACTATTTTTGTTTTTGTCCAGTCGACCTGTCCATATTTAGTACTAAACCTGCTTACCCACTGCTTTCCTGTAGAAGGACGTGAAATCTATGTACTTAATGTACCTTTTGAAGGTTCATTGTCGAAACTGCTCCTTAGATTAGATGTTTTGTTTGATATTTCCTGTAGAAACTCACTTGTTTTGTGTAGATGTATTCCGTCTTTGTTGTATCTGGAATTTGCTGAACATTTAGAACTTCTACAAAAGAAAAACTCCCTGTAGATTGGACAGTGAGGAACATATACTCTACCATAGTGCTACATGAAAAGCAGTTCGGCTGCGCGGTGGGGAATGGTAACTCTTCTTCTTTATTGATGGTACAGTAATGTCTAAAATGGCAAACAAAAGGATGTAAATCTTGCTGATGAATCAGTTGAACAACTTACTGATGAGCTGAATCATAAATGAAGTGGTGGATTTCTGTGAAGCTCTTTTTAGTTAGAGTTCTCCTGTAAATCCTGTTCCTCCTCAGTTTTGTATAAGCGTGCTTCGGATATGGTTGGAAGGAGTATTTCAAGCCCATCCAGAAGTTTTGATAGAGATGGGAAAATGATGAGGGACATAAATGGTACTCCAATAAGCCTTATTCCTTAATGTGGAGAATCCATCCTCTATTACTGAGTTCAAACCCATCTCATGATGTGTGCTTTTCGAACTGCTGGTTTGCTGGCTCCAGTTGGTCTTGCATAAAGTAGTGGGTTTGCCAAGTGCTTTTCAATGAATACCCATCTCATGATGTGTGCTTTTCGAACTGCTGGTTTGCTGGCTCCAGTTGGTCTTGCATAAAGTAGTGGGTTTGCCAAGTGCTTTTCAATGAATATTGTTACAAGATAATGTGGTCAGATATTGCGAGCATAGGATTTATCTCGTCGAGGCTATAAGCATGATTTACCTTAAAATAGTCACGATGGACTTTGAAAAAGATGTTCTTTTGGGGCTGGTTTCTTCTCACATGACTTTGCTTGATTGTGCAATATGTGTTTTCCTCGTCTTTTGCTACCAATGTTAATGGTTTGCCTGAAGGTTATTTGTTGGGGAAAAAGGGGTTCAGTCAGGGAAAACACCCTTTTCTCATCGGTTTGAACTCTGTATGGTGGTACTAAGTAGGATTCATAAGCTAGCTGGTTTCAGGCATTATTCCTCCTGTAGAATGGATTTATGCTTATGTTCATGCAAGTTCAGTGTTGTCTGTTGTGGCTACTGGCTAGTCCTAGTGTCTTATGGATTTGGAGGAGATTGTTAAATATTAGTGACCAGATGACCTTACAAGCGGGGTCAATTTATAATGCTGCAACTTTCTTTGATTAGTCTACATGCAGTTGCAGGTTTAATATGAAGAGGTATGAGTTTCATAAAAGCCGGACTAGAAAATTTGATTAGAGTACTTTAATTTGGGATGATATAGAGAGACGAAGGGATGCTGGTTGTCGTGAGTTTTTGTGAGCAAAGGTCTTCCTGTGGAATCTCATAGTGTCTACTGCACTGCTGCAAATGAAAGCATTGGTCACCTGTCTTTTTAATGTTCTATTCCGCATCAAATTTGGTACAACTTGCTTGATTTGACAGTTATTCAAGATCGGTTCTGGGAGTTTTGCTGAGAGTTGCAGTAATTTGTGAAGCAAGCCAGGGGAAAGGCATATAGTAACTGATGGAGTAAGTGTAAACTTGTTGCTGCAGTTTGTAAAGTATGGAGGGAAAAGAGTGAAAGGAGAATTTACATTGTAACTAGACCTATAAACGTTATTGCAAGGAAAATAAAGTTCCAAGTTGCTACTTGGATTTGCAGTCACTTGGGACTTATCAACAAGACATTTGTAGTCACTTGGGGGGATGATGCATTGATGCGGCTTCTCATCTAATCGCAATTTAGTTTTGCCTTTATTTTATTTTATTTTATTTTATTGTTATGTTTATTTTTATTTGTAGATGTGTTTATTAGGTTTTCTTTTTGTTGCCCTGTCCTATTATAAGGACTTTGTTGTGCTTTGTTTACTCGGATATCTATATCTTGTAATTCTTCATTTGTATTTGTTTTTCCGAAGGTGGCGCATCGCCATGCTAGGAAAATGAATTGTTAACTTTGCCATTGCCCATATTCTTTGATGCATTTGCAGTTTGTGGTTCCTAAATGCTGACACTGCTCTTATTGTGTGAGAATTTGTAAGAATGTCTTGTGACAATGGTCGTGTCTAAGAATGTCTATTAATTTACCTAGAATTTTTTGACTCCACTTTGCAGGGCGTATAATCTCTAAAATATGGATGGAACAGAGCTCCCGGCTCTTGAGAAAATAGATATTGCAAAGAGGATGGCTGCTAATAATGATTATCTGGGTGCCAGATCTAGACTGCTTGAAGTCCATAATCAATTTCCATCTCTCAGCAACCTTCCTCAGATGATAACTGCTTGTGACATCTTATGTGCTGCAGAGTTAACTTTGCCAGATAATGAAACTGACTGGTACTGGGTTCTTCAACTTAGCCCTGCGGCTACTACATCTCTAATAAGATTGCAACACAACAAATTTACAGTCGCTTTAGAAGGGATTAAGGAGGAATTTCCAGGGGCTATCACTGCTTTGAAGATGATCCATGATGCATTCTTTATTCTTTCGAACAAGCCTAAGCGCTTGGTCTTCGATTCAAAGAGGCTGACGAGCTGCGGTATAGTTGAACCTTATATTTCCCCTGTGAGTTCTGTTGATAACACAGGATCTCATATTGCTAAGAGTCCTATCAAAGAAGAAGATTATTCACTTGGCTGTGAAAGTTCTGTTTCGAAGAACTCTGATGTCCCATTAATCTCAGGCAGTGTAGGCGAAAGGTGTTCAACACTAGTAGAACTTGATATTTCTGGTAAATTACTGCAAGATCTTGAAATTCATAATGCGGCCAATGCTAAGTACACACCTGATATTGATGAACAGAAAAATGGTGTTCACTTCGCAGACCCCAATGCAATTCAAATTGATGAAGTTGGGACTTCTGATAATACTGTGGTATCTATCGTGGATCACAGTCTTTCTACTGAAAAATCATTACCAGATTTAAGTGCTACACAAGGACAGAGAAGCGATGAAGGCTTCCGAGATGTTGATGACACTAGGAAGACTGAGGGTTTTGAGGTTGGCCAGATTTGGGCTGCATATGACAATGAGAACTTGCCAAGAAGATATGCTCGGATCAATTTTGTCTCGAAATCACCTTTTGAACTCAAGGTTACATGGTTGCGGCCTGTGCCAGAGTCTGCCAATGAAAGAAAATGGTGTGAGGTAGGGCTGCCTGTCGTCTGTGGATTGTTCAACTTGCAAGAGAATGAGGAGTCTTTGCTTGAAGGTTCTGTTTTGTCCCATTCGGTTTCTTATACAGCCAGCCCGACATATGATGAATTCCAGATTTACCCACAAGACGATGAAATTTGGGCAATATATAAGGATTGGAAACCATTTGAATGGTGTGAGAATCCCGATCTTAGGATAGGATGTAGCTTGCAGGTCATACAGATCCTCTATTCCAACGAGGAGGAAGGCGTGGTGGTTGCACAACCAATTAAGTTTGACGAATCCCAAAAGATTTGTTTGCGAAACACTGAAGAAGGTGGGCAGACTTTTGAAATTCCTATGAGTTGCTTTTATCGGTTTTCTCATCGTCTCCAATTAAACGAATTTCAAGTTGGAGAGAGGAGTGGAGTTCCTTGTGGTATGCTTGAGCTGGATAGCTTGACAGCTGATGCTTCATGCTCCAACTTAATCTCTCAATCCAGTCCATCCACCTCTTCATCATTGAATTCAAGAGGGGATTCACTGAAAATGGAGTGGACATCTGTAGATTTTGCTTCAGGTCAAGTATGGGCCATTTACAATGGTCCTGACCAGATGCCTAGGCAGTATGTAGTAGTTAACAATGTTATTCAAAGTGGAATAGTTGGGGTGACATTATTGGAGCCACATCCTATGCATGAAGAAGAGATTTCTTGGATTGAAGAGAATTTACCTCTTGGCTGTGGAGTGTTCAAAGTTGGGACAAAAATGGCTCCTGTGCACATGTGTAAGTTCTCTCATTTGGTGAATTGTGACAGAAGCACCAAACAGTTGTTCTACCGGATATATCCCAAGAAAGGCGAGGTGTGGGCGATGTTCAGAAACTGGAATAGCAAGTGGAAGAGACAAGACTTCGGTCACTCACATTGTCGAATAGTTCAGGTGACATCAGACTTCTCTGAGCAATCTGGTGTGCAGGTTGCTAGCTTAGAACAAGTTCCTGGATTCAGAACTTTCTTTCAGAAGCAACTTTGTGATGGGTTTGCCTTGAACAGAGCAGTCCGGAGGTCAGAAATGCTTAGTTTCTCACATCGTGTTGAGGCATTCGTAGTTCCAGGAATCCAAGCTCATGGAATCCCAGAATGTTCTTGGCACCTAGAGCCTGATGCACTGCCCCCAATTCTTTCAAACTGATCCTTGGAGAGAGTAAGTTCTCTAAGGGACAAAGCACTATCATCATTGCACTAGATTTAATCCTTGATCTTTGCGAGCTAATGAGCTATGGCCGTGACTTGTTTCTCATTGTACATAAAACTGTAAGTGAACACTGGGTGAAGGTAATCTCATTTGTAGTTTATCGGTTGAGACGAGCTCCCGTCCCCGTCCCAGTTCCTGATGGTTTAAGGCAACTTTTTATGATTTCGCTTCCATTGGTACCTCCATCACCATTGTGGGTTTTGAATCTATACCAGCAAGTGGAGATTTGCATGAAAGGCGAGGCCATGCTGCGTCAATTATTTCGTTTATACTGTAGTATTTTTTTGGTACATACTTTTTCCTTTTATTTGAGGAGTGTGGATGGCACCGTTTGCAAAGAAATTGCTCCCTTTTATTTACTCAATTAAATACAGATTAGTGAGCCACGTTGATGAAAGAGGAAAAGAACTCCGAATAGACTAGTGCCCAATGCCAAGGGAAAAAAGGCGGGTGAAAATGCCATCAAATTGCAAAGATAGCTTATAGTTCCTATTTGAAATAGACTTGCTCTTATACTGATGTTTCTCTTCCTCACTTCACAGCACAGCTTCAGTTGGTTCCTAGACGGTAGATGGCAGACAGCTGGGTCTCAAAATTTTGGACAGACCCGAGAAGACAGAACAAGTTAAACGGTTAAATGGGTATTATTTGCCCACATGATTGAATTTGCCACCATGTACAAACATCAACAATCATACTACTCAGATAAGCCAAGTTTTGTTTTCCCTTAAGGCACATAACAGAGGGAATCATATTCATATATATCCCTTCACTATTTCAGAGTACCATTACTTATTGTAGTTCCTGTTTGCAGTAAGCGGAAGTTCTCCCCATATCTTTTGAGGACATCGTGTCACTCTTGACATTAGCTGTCTTTGGTTATTAAATGTCAAATAGATCTGCATGTTTCAAAAATACGAAAAGTGAGAAAACATAGAAGAAAGCTGCTTTATTGTGCATTATCACAAAGTACAAGCATGAAGAATCCCAGATTGAGGCTTGTAAGGTTATACATGTTTGTACAATATACTAATACTAATGATGGTCTTTATTGCTGCTAGCCTGCAATCAACTCACTTCGTTTGATAACCCCCCAACCAAAAAAACTTCTCTTAGATACATGAAAGCAGAGCAAGAGAAAGAGACCAACAACTTGCTAGTAGCGGCGACCACCAGCAGTAGAAAATAGCACCCTGCTTTGCTTCTTTCCTTTCTTTCCAGCTTCATTAGTCTTTCGCGTCTCCCTGGTCTCTGTTGAATTCTCCCGAGATATGATGTTTGCAAATGAGCGCACACTTTGAGAGGCTGAACCTATACAAGTACCTGATCCCATTATCAGAAAACTAATTTAGTGCATCCATTTATGTTTACCTGGAGGGTGAGCTCCCAGTTTGCTGGTCAAGAAAGAGAATAATTGCAAATAGCTCAAGGAGAGAGTACCACTGAGGCCACCAGTAGAATTTGTCCTTTCCACATTAGACTGAGGTGAAGTTTCTTCCAAATTCAGGGAAGGAGAATCACAGCCTGCTGCAAAACCCAGCCGTGCGACGTTTGCGAATAATTGCCTTCCTCCATAGACTGGAGGACTTGATACCACTGTTGGACTACTACTTCCAAGAGCTGAACATCAGCCACAATCGATATTAGCAGAGCCATTGTCAAGAACATGGGCGGAAAAAAAAAACAGACAAACGACCGTCTGCCTTTGTGAGAATTTAGGTGAAAAAACACACTGAGTACCGTGTCAAATTTCTTGTCATTCACCAATTAATACTTTCAATAGCTTCCTTTATATTAACAACAGTTTAAGAAATTCATATGCTTAACATACTAAAATAGAAACTAGCATATATTTTTAGAACCACTGAAAAAAGAAATGGGGCTACTCTTTTAAAAGAGGATAAGTGATACATTTTCATGTTTCATCATATCATCAACATTCAAAATAACCAGAACATGCGAAAAAAAATTAAGAATGAAAACATGAGCTAACATGCCAAGAGTTTGTTAGGGTCATTTCTTTTCATTTATAAGATTCAGAAAAAAGCAAGAGAGTTCCCGGAGCAAGTAGACAAAATTCACCTTATTTGTGCTTATTAAGAGAAAAGTTCATCAAAAAGTAACAGAAGTTCTGGAAAATGTACCCAATCTTAGAAAGGTTCATAGTACCCCTGAGGTTTTGCAATTTCCAGAAAATACCCAAATCTTTTTTTATTTTTTTTGATAAAGAAAATACCCAATGTTAGAAACACTTTCCAGTAGCTACCCTCAAGGTTTGAAATCAGTGTGTTCCATAACCAAAATAACAAAGTGCCATTAAGTTTTGGTGTTAAAACTTTTTTCTACCATCCCCTTTCGTAATTCCCCACCAAACTTTAGTACATTAATCTCAGTCCCGTCCCTTGCATCATCTCCACTAGACTTGCTCTTCGTTTTGTTCTTTTCTCATTAGATTTTGCATTTTTATAATTTATTCAAATGGTTATTGCAAGACTAAGATTTATATGAATAATACTTGCTACTTTAGTGTATATTTTCTCTCTTTCATTTAGAATATAAAGATTAATGACAAAAAAGTAGCCGAAACTCATTTAATGATTGATTTCGAATAGGATGTACAACAAATAAAAATGTTCTCTAGTTCTAATTGTAATTGATGACACCAAATTATAAGAAGACAGTGACAATTTTTTGAGGCTTAGTATTTCAAATAAGACTAGCCAAAACTGTTGTCACAAATTATAACAAGTACACCATATTGAATGGATTTAAACCTAAAAAACATTTAACAACAAAATTAAACACCAACTTGTTATTTTGGCCACATAGTAAACTAATTTCAAACCTTGAGGGCACCTACTGGAAAGTGTTTCTAGATTGGGTATTTTCTGGAAATTGC
>CAAKMY010033625.1:0-10408 GCA_901111285.1 Corrigiola litoralis | reverse complement strand
CTCCCTCCTTGGTGGTGTAGATAGCTGCACTCCAAGGCTACCACAAGACTCCAATTCATGACCCTCAAATGTATGGAACCACTCTCCAACTATCTTGTTTTGTATCTCAAAAGTATACGGTGCTTGCTTGCTTGCTTTTGTAGCTAACTAAAATGAAATATATAGAGACTGATTTTATGTGTGGTACCCCAGTTGGATTGAAAGTCTTCCCGAATATATCGAACATCTTTATATCGTATAGCTACTAGATAGGATTAGAGGATTAGCTATGAGTATTGAATTTCGGAGGATTTAGTTAGGGATAAAAGTTCCTAACTAATCCTGTATCATGAGGGAGAACATTTACCTTGAGAATCACATTGGACTCCTTAAGGCATATAGACTAGTCCACCGAAGTACTACTGCTCCCTCTTGTTTCTTCATTTGACTTGGTCTTGTTCCTTTGTCTTACTCCACATTTGAGCCCACACTTCAATTAAATGAATTGCACTTCACTTTCTCCGCCATATTTGTTTGGGCTTGATATCTTTTTGACCCAAAACCCTACAAAGTAAATATTAACTCTAATTTAGATATAAAATGATAGTTTCAATGATACAAAATCTAAAAATGACAAACTCAAAATAATTCCACAAAATAATCTCCAAATGTCGTATAGAGTATTAATATAAGAGAACAAAAATATATAAAAATACGAACTTATCATGTATAATGGACGAAACCGATGGTTTGGGCCATTTATAGGCTGCTTTTTGCCAATTTTGTTGTTCCATTCACAATTATATGTGTTTAGGATGCCTTCTGCCAATTTTTGTCCACTTCTATTTCGGGACCAAAACGAGGTTTTTGTGTGTGTGTCCACAAAAAACGGCTTTTTTGGTCGATTTTTGATTTTCCGGAAAATATTTCGAAATTTACAAAGCATATTCATAGGATTTATTGGAGCATAGTTGTAGTGTATGGCAATGCAATTCCTTCGTCTCGATGGTTTTACGGTGTGGTTTGCGCTCGATTCGAGCATGTGTATGATGGACGAAACTGATGGTTTGGGCTATGCATAGACTATTTTTTGCAGATTTTCTTGTTCCATTCACCATTATATGTGTTTAGGATGCCTCATTCAAATTTTGGTCCAAATCTATTTCGTGGCCGAAACGAGGTTTTTGCGTGTGTTACAGTCCACAAAACCGGTTTTTTCGGTCGATTTTTGATTTTCCGGAAAATGACCCGAAATTGACAAAGCATGTTCTTAGAGTTTATTGAAGCATAGTTGTAACATATGGAAATGCAATTCTTTCGTATCAATGGTTTTACAATGTGGTTAACGCTCGATTCGAACATATGAATAATGGACAAAACCGATGGCTTGGGCGATGCATAGGCTACTTTTTACCAATTTTCTTGTTTTGTTCACAGTTATATGTGTTTAAGATGCCTCGCGCCAATTTTGATCCAATTCTATTTCGTGACCGAAACGAGGTTTTTGCGTGTGTTATAGTCCACAAAAACCGGTTTTTTTGGTCGCTTTTTGATTTTCCGGTAAATGAACACAAATTTATCAAGCATGTTCATAGGGTTCATTGGAGCATAGTTGTAGCATATGGCAATGCAATTATTTCATATCAATGGTTTTACGGTGTGGTTAACGCTCGATTCGAGCATATGTATAATGGACGAAACCGATGGTTTGGGCTATGCATAGGCTACATTTTGCCAATTTTCTTGTTTCATTCACAATTATATGTGTTTGGGATGCTTCCTGCTAATTTTGGTCCAATTCTATTTTAGGGCCAATACGAAGCTTTTTGCATGTGTTATAATCCACAAAATTCGGCTTTTAAGGGCGATTTTTGATTTTCCAGAAAATATCCTAAAATTTACCAAACATGTTCGTAGGGTTTTTTGGAGCATATTTATAGCGTGAGACAATCCAATTCCTTCGTCTCGATGGTTTTACAGTGTGGTTTGCGCTCGATTCGAGCATGTGTATGATGGACGAAACCGATGTTTTGGGCTATGCGTAGGCTGCTTTTTGCAGATTTTCTGGTTCCATTCACCATTATATGTGTTTAGGATGATGATTTCCAATTTTTGTCCAATTCTATTTCGGGGTCGAAACGAGATTTTGCGTGTGTTATAGTCCACAAAAACCTGCTTTTTTGGTCGATTTTTTATTTTCCGGAAAATGTACCGAAATTTACAAACCATGTTCATAGGATTTATTTGAGCATAGTTGTAACATATGGCAACACAATTCTTTCCTCTCGATGGTTTTACGGTGTGGTTTGCGCTCGATTGAAGCATGTGTATGATGGACGAAACTGATGGTTTGGGCTATGCATAGGCTAATTTTTGCAGATTTTCTTGTTCCATTCACAATTATATGTGTTTAGGATGCCTCTTGCTAATTTTGGTCCAATTCTATTTCGGGCCAAAACGAGGCTTTTTGCGTGTGTTATAGTCCACAAAAAAACTGGCTTTTTCGGTTGATTTTTGATTTTCCGGAATATATCCCGAAATTCACGAAACATGTTCGTCGGGTTTATTGGAGCATATTTGTAGCGTATGGCAATGCAATTCCTTCGTCTCGATGGTTTTACGGTGTGGTTTGCGCTCGATTCGAGCATGTGTATGATGTAAGAAACTGATGGTTTGGGCTATGCATAGGCTAATTTTTGAAGATTTTCTTATTCCATTCACCATTATATGTGTTTTTGATGCCTCATGCCAATTTTGGTCTAATCTATTTCGGGGCCCAAATGAGGTTTTTGCGTGTGTTATAGTCCACAAAACCTGTTTTTTCGGTCGATTTTCGATTTTCCGGAAGATGACCTGAAATTTACCAAACATGTTCCTAAGGTTTATTGGAGCATATTTGTTGCGTATGGCAATGCAATTCACCATTATTTTTGAAGATGACTTATTTTTGCAGAGTTTCTTGTTCCGTTCACCATTATATGTGTTTAGGATGATGAATTCCAATTTTGGTCCAATTCTATTTCGGGGCCGAAACGAGGTTTTTGCGTGTGTTAGTCCACAAAGCTGGCTTTTTGGTCGATTTTTTATTTTCCAGAAAAATGTCCCAAAATTTACCAAGCATATTTGTATGGTATATTGGAGCATAATTATAGCATATGGCAATGTCATTCCTTCGTATTGATAGATTTAAGGTGTGTTTAACGCTCGATTCGAGCATGTGCATAATGGAGGAAACTTATGGTTTGGGCTATGCCTATGCTACTTTTTGCCAATTTTCTTGTTCCATTCACCATTGAATTTTTTTAGCATGTCTCCTGTCAATTTTTGTTCAACTCTATTTCGGGCCGAAACGAGGTTTTTCGTGGCTTATAGTAAAAAAAAAAACTTTTTAGGTCGATTTTTGATTTTCCGGAAAATGTTCTAAAATTACCAAGCATATACCTAGGGTATATTGGAGCATAATTGTATGATATGGCAATCTCATTCCTTCGTATTGATTGATTTACGGTGTAATTAGCGCACGATTCGAGCATGTGTATAATAGAAGAAACCGATGGTTTAGGCTATGCCTATGTTACTTTTCGTCAATTTTCTTGTTCCATTCACCATTTTATATGTTTTGGTTGCCTCTTGCAAATTTTCGTCCGATTCTTTTTCAAGGCCGAAATGAGGTTTTGGTGTGTGTTATAGTCCACAAAAAACGGCTTTTAAGGTCGATTTTTGATTTTCCAGGAAATGATCCGAAATTTACCAAGCATGTTCCTAAGGTATATTAGAGCATAATTGAAACATATGACAATGTCATTCGTTGGTTAGGATGGTTTTACGTTGTGTTTAGAGCTCAATTTTGAGCATGTGCATAATGGACAAAATCAATGGTTTGAGCTATGCGTAAGTTACTTTTTACCAATTTTCTTGTTTCATTCACCATTATATATGTTTAGATTGTCTCCTGCCAATATTAATCCAAACCTATTTAATTCGGGGCCAAAACGAGGTTTTTGCGCGTGTTATAGCCCACAAAAACCGGATTTTAAGATCGATTTTTTATTTTCTTTGAAATGTCCTTAAATTGACCAAGCTTGTTCCTAAGTTATATTGAAGCATAATTGTAGCATACGACAATGCCATTTCTTCCTGTCGAAGGTTTAACGGTGTGGTTAACGCTCGATTCGAACATGTGCATAATGGACGAAATCGATGGTTAAGGCTATGTCTACGCTACTTTTTCCAGATTTTCTTGTTCCATTCACCATTATATGTGTTTTGCATGCCTCATGCCAATTTTGGTCCAATAATGTTTCGGGGCCGAAACGAGGTTTTTGTGTGCGTTATAGTCCACAAAACCGGCTTTTTTGATCGATATTTGATTTTCCGAAAAATGACCCAAAATTTATCAAGCATGTTCCTAGGGTTTATTGGAGCATAGTTGTAACATATGTCAATGCAATTCTTTCTTATCAATGGTTTTACGGCGTAGTAAACGCTCGAATCGAGCATATGTATAATGGACGAAACGGATGGTGTGGGCTATTCATATGCTGCTTTTTGCCGATTTTCTTGTTCCATTCACAATTATATGTGCTTAGGATTCATCCTGCCAATTTTCGTCCACTTCTTTTTTGGGGCCTAAACGACTTTTTTGCGTGTGTTAGTCCACAAAAACCTGCGTTTTTGGTCGATTTTTGATTTTTCGGAAGATGTTCCGAAATTTACAAACCATGTTCATAGGATTATTTTGAGCATAGTTGTAGCATATGGCAACGCAATTCTTTCGTCTCGATGGTTTTACGGTGTGGTTTGCGCTCGATTCGAGCATGTGTATGATGGACGCTGGATTTTGCCAATTTTCTTGTTTCATTCACAATTATATGTGTTTAGAATGACTCCAGCCAATTTTGGTCCAGTTCTATTTCGGGGCCGAAACGAGGTTATTGCGTTGGTTATAGTCTACAAATCGGCTTTTTCGGTCGATTTCTGATTTTTCAGAAAATGACCGGAAATTTATCAAGAATGTTCCTAGGGTTTATTGGAGCATAGTTGTAGCATATGGCAAAGAAATTCTTTCGTATAAATTGTTTTACGGTGTGGTTAGCGCTTGATTCGAGCAGGTGTATAATGGACGAAACTGATGGTTTAGGCTATTCATAGGCTTCTTTTTGCCAATTTTCTTGTTCCATCCCACAATTATATGTGTTTAGGATGCCTCCTGCTAATTTCGTCCACTTCTATTATGGGGCCAAAACGACTTTTTTGCTTGTGTTAGTCCACAAAAACCTGTTTTTTTGGTCGATTATTGATTTTCCGGAAAATATTCCGAAATTTACAAACCATGTTCATAGGATTTATTTGAGCATAGTTGAAGCATATGGCAACACAATTCTTTCGTCTCGATGGTTTTACGGTGTGGTTTGCGCTCGATTCGAGCATGTGTATGATGGACGAAACCGATGGTTTGGGGAATGGGTAGGTTGCTTTTTGCCAATTTTCTTGTTTCATTCACAATCATATGTGTTTAGAATGACTCCAGCCAATTTTGGTCCACTTCTATTTCGGGGCCAAACGAAGTTTTTGCATGTGTTATAATCCACAAAAACCGGCTTTTTCGGTCGCTTTTTGATTTTCCGGTAAATGAACCAAAATTTATTAAGCATGTTCCTAGGGTTTATTGGAGCATAGTTGTAGCATATGGCAATGCAATTATTTCGTATCAATGGTTTTACAGTGTGCTTAACGCTCGATTCGAGCATATGTATAATGGACGAAACCGATGGTTTGGGCTATGCATAGGCTACTTTTTACCAATTTTCTTGTTTCATTCACAATTATATCTGTTTAGGATGCTTTTTGCTAATTTTGGTCCAATTCTATTTCAGGGCCAAAACGAAGCTTTTTGCGTGTGTTATAATCCACAAAAACCGGCTTTTAAAGGCGATTTTTGATTTTCCCGAAAATATCCCTAACTTTACCAATCATGTTCTTAGGGTTTATTGGAGCATAGTTGTAGCATATGGCAATGCAATTCCTTCGTCTCGATGGTTTAAGGATGTGGTTTGCGCTCGATTCGAGCATGTGTTTGATGGACGAAACAGATGGTTTGGGCTATAAATAAGCTACTTTTTGCAGATTTTCTTGTTCCATTCCCCATTATATGTGTTTAGGATGCCTCATTCCTATTTTGGTCCAGTTCCATTTCGGGGCCGAAACGAGGTTATTGCGTTGGTTATAGTCTACAAATCGGCTTTTTCGGTCGATTTTTGATTTTTCGGAAAATGACCGGAAATTTATCAAGAATGTACCTAGGGTTTATTGGAGCATAGTTGTAGCATATGGCAAAGCAATTCTTTCGTATAATTTGTTTTACGGTGTGGTTAGCGCTTGATTCGAGCAGGTGTATAATGGACGAAACTGATGGTTTAGGCTATTCATAGGCTTCTTTTTGCCAATTTTCTTGTTCCATCCCACAATTATATGTATTTAGGATGCCTCCTGCTAATTTTCGTCCACTTTTATTATGTGGCCAAAACGACTTTTTTGCTTGTGTTAGTCCACAAAAACCTGCTTTTTTGGTCGATTTTTGATTTTCCGGAAAATGTTCCGAAATTTACAAACCATGTTCATAGGATTTATTTGAGCATAGTTGTAGCATATGGCAACGCAATTCTTTCCTCTCGATGGTGTTACGGTGTGGTTTGCGCTCGATTCGAGCATGTGTATGATGGACGAAACCGATGGTTTGGGGTATGGGTAGGTTGCTTTTTGCCAATTTTCTTGTTTCATTCACAATTATATGTGTTTAGAATGACTCCAGCCAATTTTGGTCCACTTCTATTTTGGGGCCAAACGAGGTTTTTGCATGTGTTATAATCCACAAAAACCGGCTTTTTCGGTCGCTTTTTGATTTTCCGGTAAATGAACCAAAATTTATTAAGCATGTTCCTAGGGTTTATTGGAGCATAGTTGTAGCATATGGCAATGCAATTATTTCGTATCAATGGTTTTACAGTGTACTTAACGCTCGATTCGAGCATATGTATAATGGACGAAACCGATGGTTTGGGCTATGCATAGGCTACTTTTTACCAATTTTCTTGTTTCATTCACAATTATATGTGTTTAGGATGCTTTTTGCTAATTTTGGTCCAATTCTATTTCAGGGCCAAAACGAAGCTTTTTGCGTGTGTTATAATCCACAAAAATCGGCTTTTAAAGGCGATTTTTGATTTTCCCGAAAATATCCCTAACTTTACCAATCATGTTCTTAGGGTTTATTGGAGCATAGTTGTAGCATATGGCAATGCAATTCCTTCGTCTCGATGGTTTAAGGATGTGGTTTGCGCTCGATTCGAGCATGTGTTTGATGGACGAAACAGATGGTTTGGGCTATAAATAAGCTACTATTTGCAGATTTTCTTGTTCCATTCCCCATTATATGTGTTTAGGATGCCTCATTCCTAATTTGGTCCAGTTCTATTTCGAGGCCGAAACGAGGTTATTGCGTTGGTTATAGTCTACAAATCGGCTTTTTCGGTCGATTTCTGATTTTTCGGAAAACGACCGGAAATTTATCAAGAATGTTCCTAGGGTTTATTGGAGCATAGTTGTAGCATATTGCAAAGCAATTCTTTCGTATAAATTGTTTTACGGTGTGGTTAGCGCTTGATTCGAGCAGGTGTATAATGGACGAAACTGATGGTTTGGGCTATTCATAGGCTTCTTTTTGCCAATTTTCTTGTTCCATCCCACAATTATATGTGTTTAGGATGCCTCCTGCTAATTTTCGTCCACTTCTATTATGGGGCCAAAACAATTTTTTTGCGTGTGTTACTCCACAAAAACTTGCTTTTTTGGTCGATTTTTTATTTTCCGGAAAATGTTCCGAAATTGACAAACCATGTTCATAGGATTTATTTGAGCATAGTTGTAGCATACGGCAACGCAATTCTTTCATCTCGATGGTTTTACGGTGTGGTTTGCGCTCGATTTGAGCATGTGTATGATGGACGAAACCGATGGTTTGGGGTATGGGTAGGTTGCTTTTTGCCAATTTTCTTGTTTCATTCACAATTATATGTGTTTAGAATGACTCCTGCCAATTTTGGTCCACTTCTATTTCAGGGCCAAACCAAGTTTTTGCATGTGTTATAATCCACAAAAACCGGATTTTTCGTTTGCTTTTTAATTTTCCGGTACATGAACCAAAATTTATCAAGCATGTTCCTAGGGTTTATTGGAGCATAGTTGTAGCATATGGCAAAGCAATTCTTTCGTATAAATTGTTTTACGGTGTGGCTAACGCTTTATTCGAGTAGGTGTATAATGGACGAAACTGATGGTTTAGGCTATTCATAGGCTACTTTTTGCCAATTTTCTTGTTCCATCCCACAATTATATGTGTTTAGGATGCCTTCTACCAATTTTGGTCCAATTCTATTTCGTGGCCAAAACGAGGTTTTTGCGTGTGTTATAGTCCACAAACACTGGCTTTTCCGGTCGATTTTTGATTTTCCGGCATATATCCCAAAATTTACCAAACATGTTTGTAGGGTTTAGTGGAGCATAATTATAGCATACGACAATGCAATTCGTTTGTCTCGATGGTTTTACGATGTGGTTTGCGCTCGATTCGAGCATGTGTATGATGGACGAAACCGATGGTTTGGGCTATGCTTAGGCTGCTTTTTGTATATTTTCTTGTTCCATTCACCATTATATGTGTTTAAGATGCCTCATTCCAATTTTTGTCCAATTCTATTTCGGGGCCGAAACGAGGTTTTTGCATGTGTTATAGTCCACAACCCAGCTTTTTCTGTCGATTTTTGATTTTTTGGAAAATGACCCGAAATTGACCAAACATGTTCTTAGAGTTTATTGGAGCATATTTCTAACACATGACAATGCAATTCTTTTGTATCAATGGTTTTACGGTGTGGTTGACGCTCGATTCGAGCATATGTATAATTTTCGTGCATATTTCTTGCTCTATTCACAATTATATGTGTTTAGGGTCCTCCTGCCAATTTTCGTGCACTTCTATTTTGGGGCCAAAACGACCTTTTTGCGTGTGTTAGTCCACAAAAACCTGCTTTTTTGGTCGATTTTTGGTTTTCCGGAAAATGTTCCGAAATTTAGAAACCATGTTCATAGGATTTATTTGAGCATAGTTGTAGCTTATAGCAACACAATTCTTTTTTCTCTATGGTTTACGGTGTGGTTTGCGCTCGATTCGTGTATGTGTATGATGGACGAAACCGATGGTTTGGGCTATGCATAGGCTAAATTTTGCAGATTTTCTTATTCCATTCACCATTATATGTGTTTAGGATGCCTCATGCCAACTATGGTCCGACTCTATTTCGGGACCGAAATGCGGTTTTTGTGTGTGCTATAGTCCACAAAACCGGTTTTCGGTCGATTTTTGATTTTCCGAAAGATGACCTGAAATTTACCAAACATGTTCCTAGGGTTTATTGAAGCATATTTGTAGCGTATGTCAATGCAATTTCTTCGTCTCGATGGTTTTACGGTGTGGTTTGCGCTCGATTCGAGCATGTGTATGATGGACGAAACCGATGGTTTGGGCTATGAATAGGCTACTTTTTGCAGAGTTTCTTGTTCCAGCCACCATTATATATGTTTAGGATGATGCATGCCAATTTTTGTCGAATTTTATTTCGGGGCCGAAACGAGGTTTTTGCGTGTGTTATAGTCCACAAAGCTTGCTTTTTCGGTCGATTTTTGATTTTCCGGAAAATGTCCCAAAATTTACCTAGCATATTTGTATGGTATATTGGGGCATAATTATAGCATATGGCAATGTCATTCCTTCTTATTGATTGATTTACGTTGTGTTTAGCGCTCGATTCGAGCATGTGCATAATGGACGAAACCGATGGTTTGGGCTATGCCTATGCTACGTGTTGCCAATTTTCTTGTTCAGTTCACCATTGAATGTTTTTAGCATGTCTCCTGTCAATTTTTGTCCAACTCTATTTCGGGTCGAAACGAGGTTGTTTGTGGGTTATAATCCAAAAAAAAAAAAAAAACATTTTGGGTCGATTTTTGATTTTCCGGAAAATGTTCTAAAATTTACAAAGCATATACCTAGGGTATATTGGAGCATAATTGTATCATATGGCAATCTCATTCCTTCGTATTGATTTAATTACGGTGTATTTAGCTCACGATTCGAGCATGTACATAATAGAAGAAACTGATGGTTTGGGCTATGCCTAGGTTACTTTTCGTCAATTTTTTTGTTCCATTCACCATTTTATATGTTTTGGATGTTGTAGATACCATAATCCGTCGCGGTCGGTTAACCGTACCCGGTGATGAGACAACGAGTTTACCACGACATTTCGAAACGGACGAAGTAACCTAAGCACTAGTGTTATATTTAAATCGCGTTATAAAATGATTTCAAAAT
>CAAKMY010033624.1:0-10296 GCA_901111285.1 Corrigiola litoralis | reverse complement strand
GACACTTGCTTGTTTTGGGCCGTTCCCCCTCTGGAACCTGTACCTGTGTACGTGGTTTTGGGTACAGTTGCAGGTAGATGTCGTTCTTGATGATACATTGCATACGAGGGCATTGTGGGGATATTTCATAAGGACACTTTTGTAATTTGGCAGTTAGCCTAAACTTTTAGTAAATGGATTTTGGTATTTATGTTTTGGTTAGACATTGGTTTCAGATTGTAAACTGGTTTTGAAAGTTTGGAATTTTGTAGTATTTGGATATTTTAAGTCTTTTGTTGTTAAACTAAGTTATTTATATTGTTAAATGTTGAACTTTGAACGCCAAACGATGTTTGACTCGGGTCAAGCACTAAGGACTCAACCTTCCACAAGGTCGGGTTGTTTCAAAACCAGTCGCCCAAAGTTTTATTAAACCTTCCTAACACATTCATATTGAACTCCACCAAATTTCACACGAAAACTCCTTTGGAAAGTCACTTAAATAAATTCGCTTTCCCAAACATTACTGTACATTACGGAATTTGACCAGTCCTAATGTTAATCAAATCTTACTCACTTTCAGTAATCCAAACGTCTCCAAGTATTTACCAAATAATAATAAGAAATACATATACTTATTCACCAAATTTCGTGCATAAACCCTTCCAAAAAGATATTTAAATAAATTAGACAACATTGCTGAACTATACAGTCCACTGCCATGTTTCACCACTTTTAAAATTCTTCATACTTAACCATAACTCTATTAAAACATGATGAAGCTCGACAAATATGACTAACATCAACTACCCACATGTTATACATCATATCATCAATATTAAACCACCAAACCACAACCAACCAATACCAAAAAAAACCCTATAATAGGCGCCTATGTGCATAACCCAAACAAAACCCTAAATTTGTTAATTTTTAAGAAATAAAAACTTAAAATATACTTCCTAACATTAAAATCATTTGAAGTGACATATTTTATGCTAGGAATTATATAAACTTATTTAAGGTTCATAAACAATATAAAGATTGAANNNNCCAAAACAAATCTAGGGTTTAAAGACTACTTCTTTGATGTTCAAAAAGGCTTAAAACAATACTAGAAGAGGTTTTAAGCAACTGATATGAGCTTTCGGATGATAACAATGGTCGTAGAGGTAAGGAATATGAGAGAGGTAAAACCTAGCCTTCTCCTTATGTTGTACGTGTGATAGGAGAGAACAAGAGTGAGAGTTTTTTTTTTTGTTTTCAAACTTGTTGTGCGGTTTTGGGAGAGGAAAGGAGTGGGATTTTGGCCCATCATATCCTTAACCTTAGACCAAAAATGTAAAATAAAGTCCAATCATTTATAAAATATCATAATAATATCCAACATAAACTATTAAGTCTTTATATAGTTTAGAAACAATTATCGTAAAGTCATTTGGTAATAATTACATCAAATAAATTAAAAGCGAGGAAATCATAATTAAATAAGTAAATAGTCTCTAAGAACTAAATAGGCCCAATAAAATATTGACACCAATAGTCCTAAAATATTGGGGTGTCACACATGCGCATGGAGTTCTTTTGCAACATCAATTTCCACAAGCACACGGCCAAAAGACATTTGCTCTTTTGACTCAATGCACTTATAAAAGAATAAAAGATTTCCCAACCAACTGGCTATCTTACCCAAAACTGTGGCAGACCCGAAATAAACATCTAGATCAGGGAATAAGACCCATACAGGCACTCTAGTTATGTCCTGTTTCTCAAAATTGAACTTAGGAGTCCATGATCGGAGTATAAAGTTCTTACTCTCAACAATCCAAGACCCTTCCTTCATAGTAACATGACAATCCTCTTGGGTACGAAATTTAATGAAAATCAGCCCATTCTGTGATACATTATTTTAGGAGTAGAGATGTGAGACCAATTCTTCGCTACAAAAGCTTGAATAACTTGCACTTTAGGGGTCCCGCGAAGAACAAACCCCACCAAAGTGTGATCCCAATAAATCAACTCAGTTTGTATATCAGCTAGGTCAATTTTAACAACATCATCAACATTATATGCTTCAAAACTCATACCCTTCTCTAGATGCTTATGATTATCTTCTTCCTTGCTAGCCTTCTTAGTACCTACTAAGCTAGACTTAACCCCAACAATAACAACAACAGAAGTAGGCAATTTAGGCGATAAAATACCTTCCTGCAAAGCACCTATAGCTACTTTCCCCCATGAGCAGGATGTAATCCATCCACTGAAGTTGGGTTAGGGGGTTTGTTAGGGTTGCTTTTTTCATCTAGGTATTACTTTCCACTCGCACTTCTGAGCCACTTGCTTCCTTAGGCATTTCATTAGAAGCAGCTTGATCAGACGGTTTCAACGGAGTATCTGAATCTGCAGGATTTTTGCGAGGATGACCACGTGGTTTACCAGCCATGGCAGTTAAGACTTAGAAAGACAATTATTTCTAAGTTGAGAGTTTCCCATCTTCTTTGTGTTGATGATATTATGTTTTTAGAGAAGCATTGATTCCACTCGATCTGCTATCTATCAAAGACACCCTCAGTCGATTCTTCATAACATCTAAACAATGAAAGAAGAGAAGAGTGACCTAGTGATTTCCACCAACTACGACCATGAGACTAGAAACAAATATACCATGGGGATGGGTCTCACCCATGCTGATGACCTTGGAGTTTATTTAGGCTCCCTCTCTATAAAAGACCCCCGACAACACTCTTAAACCAATCTTTGACAAGTTAAAGCTCTTCTTCGATCCCGAAAATATAAGACTTTGTCTAAAGCTGGTAGGGCCCTACTCTACCCTCCATTCCTTAGTAAACTATGAAATGCATTAAACTTCAAAAAAATATGAATCTAAATATTGTTGATAATTTTTTTATTGTTGGGAAATAAGAAGGTACATCTTATCCCTTGGGATATCTTGTCTGGGCACAAGGACTATGAAGGGCTGGGTTTCGAAAACTGTGATTTTATGTCCAAAATTACCATGATGAAATTATGTTGGAACATCCACTCTAAAAGAAATTAGTTTCTCCTGTTTACGATATTGAATATTGTGATATAAATGATCTGCCTCTATGTTTCAAGAAAGGAACACACATTTGTCTAATTAGACGTTAAAAAATTTTAGTGCATGATCCGAGAAATAATTCTTCCATACATGGATTTTATATTTATTAGTCAATCCTAACTATTCAATTATCCATTCTCCATCTGGAATTGGAGATTGATATGTAGAAGTGATACGATATATTGATAAAGAGATGTTTTCCAAAATCAAAAGAGTGGTTGTGTTGAAAAAATAAAGGATTTCTAACCATCACATTTTTTATAAGAAAGATAAAAATAATTAGATGGAAATAGAATAGAGAATACACTGCTAAATATCTTTGTCTCCGAAGTATCTATAAAAATAAATATACCTTGTTTTATTTTCCTTCCTTTATTTTTGTCAAATTGGCAAGTTATGGTGAAAGGACAAAAGATAAGAGATTAAGATATAGGGAGTTGAGAGAGGAAGGGTGAGGGAAAATGAGTAAAGGAATTCAGCGTTGTTATTTAAAAAAGTTTGAACTATTAATTATGCAAGTTAAAAGTGACCAATAAATTAAATTTGTTGTCAAATACTTGTACTAACCAAACAACTTAATGATTAAGTGACAAATAAAAAACAATTTTCCATAAGTGGTTTATGAAATGAAAAGACTTGATAAGATCCAAAATCAAAACTAACTTAGAATTTGATTTTCAACCCCTTCTTTCATTCATAAGCCCACTAGATATGGTGAAGGTAGAACATCAATATTATAACATTTCGAAAATAATACATGTCATCAAAAGATTCTTTCACAATCAATATTATATATATTAAAATTGTGTATACTAAACATATCATATTGGCATTTGTTTGGTATTACAGTATTTATAGAACAAAATAGTATGTTATCACTGTGTTTAGTATAGAGTCTTTCAAAAAGATAACTTAACTAAGTTTTGTAATTATGATTTGTTGTATATTCCTAAAAAACACCCCTGAGTTTTTAATTAGTTGTACGAGTTTCAAAACTAAAGATACAAAAGTATACCTTTTGCCCAAAAAATGGTGTGGAGTTTAGTTTCCCACTTTTGACTACAAGATGTTTGACATGATAAGTGACAAAATGTGTTGAACAATTGGTGCTGAAATTAGTGAAAATATTATAAGTAGATGAAAGTCATTAAAGCATTGCTAAATCTTTTATATTTATAGGATTTGCATATTTTTTTGACTTGGTATTGTATGCCCTCTTGGCAAATAAAATATTAGCCATCTCAGTTGGGTGAAAGGAATCCCAAAATAAGTACTTGTTGCGGTTATCACATGGAATCTGGTTAGGAATGCATGTCGCTTTGCCGTTTTTCTTCCCAATTCCACAACATGCTTTATCTACTACCTCCATTCCTGAATATGACATAAGAAGAACATTTCAATCGAAAGATCAATCCTCTACTCGTATGTAATGAAAATCACAATTTTGCACATTTAAATAAATTTTTAGAAATATTCTAACTTAAGAGGAATCATATGCTTTCAAGAAAAAAGGAGGAAAGGGTCGTTATAAAGTTTCAAAAGGTGTTTAAGTATTACTAAGTGGAAACATGAGAAAAACTGTTTGAAAATTCTCACTTTCGTGATACTCGTTATGTCCCATTTATTTTTTAACCTTTCTTTTCACGATTTTATATGTCACACTAAAATGGTCTCAAATATACCTAATATCTCTAAACCCTAAAACTATAATTGAATTCTTGATATTTATCATGATAACCAAAGGTAGTGCTTTTGAGAATAACCTTATGGATTTGAGTTCTTGTTCTATTTGTTTAATCCCGAATTTTTTTTTCCCGAAAGACTCATAGGTTCCTCGAACTTTGACAAAATGGATATACTACCCACAAGTTTATGTTTATGCACGAGTCACCTTTGTCTTTTTATTTTGTGAAATTGGTACATTAAGTTTTAAACTGTAAGAAAAATGATAATTATATATCTTGAATGTACTACAAGAAAATAGCTTTAGTAATTGCTTTTTAGTTTAAAGTGAACATGAGGCTTTCATGTTCTTTCCAATTTGAATTCAATATGCATATTATTTTCGTTATCCTATATTTTCGTTATCTTCTTTTAGTTATAGTTTTCGATTCAGTAGCACTAATGCACAAGGATTGCATTGGTTACATATATATAACATCTTTATCTTATTATGATGTTGCATTATAATCATAATGTATTCGAGTTTCCGTATGTGAATTCTCATATTGCATTAGTTTCATGTTATGTTTTCAACTAAATATTGATTGATAACAAATTACCTAGAGAATTTATATTTTCACTAAGGTGGTTTGTAATTTCCTTAAATTATGTGGAAGAGGGAGTTATTATCTTTTCTAAGTCCTAAGCGATTTTCTTTTATTTTATACAATATTTGACATAAAAATTACGACGCTTTATTCACTATTGTGACTGCAAATAACGTCATTTGCACTTCCTGGAAAATAAGGAAAAGGGGTAACAAGTGTAACTATTATAAAATATCAGGATGATTATGTGCATATTATAAAAAGTTGAAAATCCAAAAGTAAGTTAACGTAATTGATATTTTTTCATGTATGTTTATAAATAATCATTCAATTAATTTTCAAAATAAGGTGGGGGATAGAGTGGGTGTTACTATGTTTACAAAATAACAAATTTCAGGAACGTCATGCAAAAACTCAAATTTGTGGGTAATGGAAGCATTATTTCAAAATTCAAGCGTACATAATTATTTGTCTCTTTTATTTAATGGATTCTAAAATAATGTGATAAAAAGAACTAATAAAGTCGATTATGATTGATGCAACATTGGAGGAAGAAGCTTTTTAGATGTGCTCTTGTTGCTGCTGTCTATGAATTGTGGGTTGAGAGCAATTCTAGGATTTATTAGAATGCTAAGCATGATTGTTTAAATCTCCTCCGAAGGTATCAATTCTTTTTTAGTGTACAAATTTAATTTTGTTTTAGGAGCAGTGAGGAGGACTGTATAACTAAGGCTTTATTGAAGTTAAAGTGATGCTGGAGTATTACACAGACTTTAAGGAGCTTTGCTCTCTGGTTTTAAAGACTGAATAAATACTTGCTATTCCTCTTAAAAAAACGAAAATTCAATGTTCATCGATGGAACATCACGTCGAATAGATAAAGCTAACTCTATAAAAGTTTAAATTTTAATTGAGTTTTTTTAACTATTGAATTTGCTTGTACAAGCTTATGATGTGTTCTATGCTAATATCATAAGGGCTTGGAGTTTTGGATAAAACAAATTATGAGATGGATATTTCGTAAAAATGTATTTTGCATATTTGAAATATATTCTTTAGGTAAATAGATTTCCTATAATTTGTGAATCATTTTTTTTATATATAATTTTCATGGTACATCAACTGAAAATACTCTAGTGTAGTAACGACACACATAAACATAGTGAAGGTGGAGTTGAAAGCAATTCCACTATATAAGAGTTCTTTTCTCTAATTGTTATCAATTAAGAATTAGACAATAAGGAAGACACAAACACTTATAAACATGCTCCCATCATTTTTATGAAACATTATGTTAATCAATATATGGTTAATAAATATTGACTCGAATATTACCTCCTATAATTATGATGATTCGTCTAATATGCATGATGCACAACCCACTGGATTCAGTTGTATGTATTATCACCATTGTCACTAAGGTCCCTAGTTTTATGGGATTCCTACTATGATGATTAACAATGAAACTAACACTTTTGAATATGAATGATGGCGATTCCAACTCTAATGTGAACACACCTTTTTAGAGCCGTAGATGACATGATCCTAACAATTAAATAAGGTATATATGTAAGAGAAAAATGGGTATGAGATTGATATTTTTTTTAATTAATGTCAATATGCAGGTACTATTTGTATTCAAAAGAAAGATATATTTTAAGGAGGGGGAATACTAAAATAATTATTTTGATTATGCATGCTATCAAATCTAGAATTTGATTTGTTTAACTATTTTTGCTAGTGTGTCTAAGAACCATGTTTCAAAGCCCAATATACTTTGTTACAATATACTTCAAATTTTCTATGAGGATTATACATACGATAGTCACAAAGTAGGTCCTTGGCAAGTTTGGGTCACTCTCTTATTTGCAAGAAATAGTATGCAACAAATTATACTGATTAGTAGTGTGACTCAAGTGTGTTTATGTGTTATATTAGAAGCACATGGTCCTTAGTTATGGTTTACAAAATAGGACATCAATGTGTAATTGAAGAAATGGGGTGGAAAAGATGTCATCAATATGCACCCTATCAGTCTAAAGTCTATCTCTATTTTTTATTATTCATGTAATAGAAAGACAATGTGAAAACCACTCAATTTATTTGCACCCCTGATAAAAATGTTGATGAGCTTTAACTATTGATTGTATGTGCTTAAAGTGGACTTGATTGTCCATTAGACCTTTAGACAAGTGTTTTAAAGTTATGCAATCACGTAATTGATTTGTATATTATGTAATTATTTTTCAATATGTGCAATATCAAATGAGGAAACTAAATCTAAGTTGAGAACTGATTGGTTGAGATTAAGATTAATAAAGCCTTCAAAACTTACAACTTGTGACTCCTTGTGTTTGTTATTTTATAGGATACTCTTATGACTTGATCTTGAATGTATGAAGTGATTTTGGATTATGGAAATGAAAATAGAATGGTAAAAGGCTTAATTTAATTCAAGAATTTCAATGTGTTTGGTTAGAAGGTGGGAGTTTGATGTAATCTCTCTCTCTCTCTCTCTATTTTGTCACTACAACCCAATGCCCCGATATAAACCTCCCCTAGTCCCAAAAGAAATTGTTGATAGTATGGGGACTAGAATACTCTTTTGTTTTTTACCATGCGGAGTTACAAACTCTTTTCCTCTCTTTACAAATCTGCTTTCAAACTGTTGGTTCCCTTAAAAAAATTATTTTCATGGGAATAAGGAGTGGCCATTTATTGTGAAATAGGAGAGAAAGAAGGTGGTAAGAATATATTATAAATGAACCCAAAACATAACTAATGGAATTTAAGGTACTACCCTGGGGTGTGAGTGCAAGGATTTAGCGTTTAGGCGTATGTCTTTACTTTATTGATGACACAACTCCTTGTGTTTCACAAACAAAATTATGATTCAATATGTTATGAAATCTTTTGGATTAAGGCGGTTGGTTTCATTGATATTCTTCTTTTACATTGGACTAAATTTTGTTTTGGGTCAGTTAATAATCCATTCATCAAATTGTTAAGTTTACACTTCCCATTTTGGGACATCTCATAATAAGGTTCACATTGCACTTTACTCCTTTTTTCTTGGCAATTCAAAAGAAAAGAATGTCTTAATTGATATTTAGTAAACTTTGATTCTTTTTATTTTCACATTAGTAGCACCAGTCGGACTAACCAATCGGTTGTTGCTGACACAATATAATCTATTAACATACTTCACCTCTTACTCTAGCCAAGTCAAAGATGACGCCCTACCAAGCATATATAGTACTAGTACCGCCTCCATCTACAATAAACCCTATCCCCTACACCCAACACACACGTACTTATGGCCGCCACACACTACAAAATATCAACCACTACACGCACCAAAACTACTATTATACCCAGAAAATCTCCTATCATCAACCTATTCATGACACCAAAGTCACCATCATATCGTAGAAGCCATCCACATCGACCATTAAACCACCATCAATATCTCACTATTCTCCCTCTATAAGACATACTACCATGAACTGCATATCGACGTGGTCGTCGTTACCACAATATAATTGCAACTATACAATTACAACGCAATACTAACGACCATCACCATGGTTGCACTAATAAATTTTTTTTCTTTGATGGAAGACATTTTTAACATTGCAAAACATATATCTAGGTGAAAAAGGGTGAAATGAGTTTTTAGTGGGCCGCCTATATAATAATCCAACCCAACTTAATACTATCTCAACACAACATAATAGAACAAAATGTCCTTTATGGGTCATATAATTTTCATTGAAGCCAAAAAGGGCAAGTCCTTTTTATATACTCATGGAAAAAAATATGTTATAGAATTCTTTTAGCTATCTCAATACCCTAATTTGGGATACTAAGTCTTTTCTATCTCCCGGGGTGTTATAAACTCCGCAACATAGGATTACATCTATATCCCTCGATACGCATCTAACTATGCCTAAAATCTTACCTCACTATGTGACTAATGTGAGATATCCTTACACATGCTTATAAGAGGTTGTAAAGTTGCCATGATGGCATGATACCATTAATCATAGTCCAACCAACCACTTTGTGAGAATGACTCGATCTAATTTAAACTCTCCCTATAGGGCAAATAATCCACACTTAATCCCAAAACAAAAATGCCTCTTTGATATGTTGTAAAGTGAAATTATCAAACACTTTTCATATTTATCGTAATCTTTCATGATGGAAACCGACCCTTTTCCACCATGTTGGGTGTTACAACCAAATTGATGTTTGAACATGAAGGTGACAAGATACTTATTTGGCTTATGATGAAGCGATAAATATAGGAGCGATGGGTTCTTTGGATAATGAATAATTATAGAAAATATTCGATATATGGCAGCGGTTGAAACAGATAAAATTCACATTGGTTGTGGTTGGTGGCCGGAGGAAATTCGTGTCTTATGTAGTTTGGTGGGGGTTATTGTTCAATGAAACGGGATTTAATATTTACCCAAAACTCTATTGTCTCTAATATAGTAGCACTCGCTTTTTCTTGTCAAAATTTATTTCCCTTTTCTAAACTTTGGGCCAAACATTGGAAACTTATTTGTGTCATAGAGGAATATCAGAGGTACACCAAGGGGTGCTCACAAAATCTCAGCATATCGAATTACGAAAAGAGTATTGTTGATTAGTCAAATTTGATTTTATAAAAGCAAAAAAGCATATAATTTCGTAAATAACAGAATACCTTGTTTTTAAAGTGACCATGAATATGGAAAAATATTCTGAATAGATGATGTTGAGGTGGAATAAGGTTGTAATTAATTGACTATAACTATAATTATTGACCATGGGCCACCATTAAGTTGTATAGACCACATACTTGACTTAGGGTTACCATTAAATAAATGGAATTAAAGAGAACATCCACACTGAGATGATGTCAACATTGACTTAAATTAAAGGGATATTTCCTTA